>JAPSGF010000044.1:5722563-5972804 GCA_035772895.1 Perdix hodgsoniae
GAAGGAAGGAAGGAAGGAAGGAAGGAAGGAAGGAAGGAAGGAAGGAAAACTATGGTGACTCATCTTACGGAACTGAATGGGAAGGAGGGTGAGGTATTTGACAGTTTCCCATGAAGCAGTGCCTTTAAAAACAAACTCCATCTTTCAAAGAAAAAAAAAAAAAGAGAGAGAAACAAAACCTAGAGACCTTTCACATGATTTTCAGTAATATTTTAGAAAAATCATTTGCATTTTTCTCATCCTTAGAAAACTCCTTAAGAAATCAGAGAATTGCTATTGTAGGCGGGAGCTTTCATCACCATATTGAGTGAGCAACAATGTTGATGTCAATCTTCTGCTTTTGGATCCTGGTAAGAACTCTGTGTGTCATCACAACAGCTGCATTTGCACAATGCCTTAAGACACTGCTGCTGATGCTTGTGGAAAGTACAAAGCAGTCCCCGGAAGGCACTGCACCCCATTGTCCCACATTTCTTTCCATTCTTTATCAGGTGGTGATAACAGGAAATGTTTGTTTTTCTGCTTGCATTTTTGGTTCTAATTCTCCTATGACTTATATAGGGTGTGAGTGAAAGTATCTCCATCAACACCCATAGATTTATAAGAGCTTAGAATTAATAGGCGCAGAGAATACAGAGCTTCTGGATTTAATTTGTATAATCCCTAATTTTACAAAAACGACTAAAAAAAAATATCTCAGAAGAAAATAGATGATTAACAATATGACACCAAAGTTTGACATACTGGCACCTTATGTTCAGAACAAGGACGGATTGTCTTAATCTTTTGCCTGTTAAGAAAAACATATTAGTTTCATGCTAGTTTGGGATGGATGGGCATCTTTTCTACTGAGCTGCTGTGATTCAAATTAGAGGTCATGTCAATACATGTATACAGGACAATATCCCTGACTTTATGTGGGAAAAGAGAATTAGAAGAGTCTCTGGGGTTTCCTGTACACTGGTTTTCCTGGGTGATTTTCTTGTGAGAGCTGATAGGGGAGACTGGGGAATTTGGAGTCTGCAACTATCTCCCTCTTTTGCAACTTGCGGGTACACTAAGGTGTGGAAAACTCTCTGTCAAGCAAAGCAACATCTTCCAGGGATAGCTCTTGTTTCTGGTGCCTGTTTTCACTGAACAGCATGGCTCTACATGCCATCACTTCCTTTGCAACATTGCTCTGTATCATATCTACAGAACTTTTCTCTCTCCTGCTTAATCATGACCATCCCATCACTACTCCTAGATAAGTAATTCCACTCTTTGTTGGGTGTTAATCCCTCACAAATATTTATGTACATCTTTCCTCATACCATCACTCAGCCAGTCCATTCAAACTTCCTCTGAAATCCATCCCATTTCTGTTACACTTCTTTTCCACGGTCACTCAATACCCTTCTGATAACAGCCTCCACTGCTGACCACTTCACATGTTTCACAATGTGAAACCACATTGTTCTCCTTAGAGACCTGCCTCATCTCTGCCCTTTTGCCACAGGAACAGCTGTTATGATCTGAACCCTTTGGTGCATGTATACCTGAACCACATGGCTAGTGCTTTCAGGTCTTCTTTAACTGGTACCCAGTTACCACCTATAAATCCACAGTTTCCCACAGTATTCTTGCCTGTGAAGTTGCAGGCTATTTCTCTCCATGGTGTACTACTTTATAATGAGAGAAAATAAGTGTTCACTGTTCTGTTCTATATAATTACACATTTGGAGTTTTAATTAGAATGCCACAAAAATCAGAGAATACAAAGTAACTCATCTGTAAGACATTACTTAATCACTTAAATGCATTTTCATATTGAGACAGAGCTCTTTGATAGTGGAGCCACATTGAAAGCAATCCGCATTGGTAACATTATTTACAGAGGAACCAAGCACACACCATCACCTGCATCCATCAAAACTAAGGGTGCTCTAAATCATCCAGTGCCAAAATTAATGCAAACAACTGGCAAAAGGATAAAGAACAAAGAAAATAGCATACCCGTTTTAAGGCCTCTCTCTCTAATCTTTGTAAAGGCCTCAGGGTAGACACATCAATTATTTTCTTTGTTCATCCTTCTGTACACTGCTTGCATTACAATTTGGCATAATGATTTAAGAAGCCATGAGTTGTGTTGGATGTGGGTGGTGGATTCGTGGCTTGGAGACTGTGCTGTTGTTGTATATTATGGCCTAACTCTCAGGAGGCAGAGCTTACCGTACTCCATTTGCAATTAGTTTATCACTGCATGTGTGTGTTTATACAATGTATATAATATGCACAATGGATGCATGCACATCCCTATAGCTACTAAGCTGTATAATCTTATTTTTTCACTCTTCTTTTTCTATAGAAGCAAGCATCTGGCCAGACTCCCCTGGTTTTTGATCCCCTAATGAATAATAGGGTGAGTTTTGCTGTGTATGGTTGAAAAAAGAGCAATGTGAATTTTATTTTCATATTGACTGCTCCATCATAAGCTACAGAAATGTTACTTCAAAAAGACAGAAAGACATTGCAGATGCACAGCATCTACCTCGTAGCTGGGGACTGGATATTCACATTGTCCATTCTGATTTTTCCCTTCTAAGGATTTAGTTCAGAAAACTATCACCAGACTACGTGATACTTCTTCTCAACAAGAGTGATAGGGGAGACATTGAACACATTGAATCAATAAAATTGTGCTGGAATAACTAAAAGAAGGATATGATCCATATTAACCTCAGGCTGTACCATTGGCACATCTTCCAAGGAAACGGATAAGTTGCATTCTTCTAAGATTCAAGTATGCTTTGAGGTGAAAATACCATTTAGCGAACACATACATCAACAATACATCTTGTGGACTTTTTCCTTAATACCACAGGCTGTTGGCCAAATTCAAGGCTGGGGTCTACTCCCTGGCTACAATAGCCTTTCAAATGAGTTAATGTTTGGTGCTTTCCATTTAGATCAGAACCAAACTCTTGCAGTGAAATAAGTGCATTTATAACAATTAAATACTAAGAGCAGTATTGGAATATATGTAGGCAATGCAATTTCTGAGGAAACTTTATGCCCTGAGTGTAACTGGACACTAATCAGGAAGACATAGCAATCATTAAAATAATTAGTAATTCTCTCAAAAAATGTCCTGAGAATCGATTTGGTAAACTGATCCTTTGAGAGCACACAAGGCCTGTCACTTTATAGATGATATATTGGTGGGCCTTAGTCACACCCTGTTAAGAAATACACAGAGCTGTACAGCAAATAGAGCAAATGGTGGTTTTCAGTACTGGCCAGTTTGCAAGGAAATGCTGGGAAGGACAACTTAGTCTGTTCTCCCTAAGCTCTTGCACTATAGTGTCTACCTTACCATCAAACCCTGTTGAGCAGGTAGACAATTATTAAAAGCAGAGCCAAACCTCCTTAGGCATCTACTTAATAGACAGTAGATGCCAGCCAAATTCTGTCATGGCACTAAAGAAATATAAGAAAAAGTACAGCCACTTTAGCTATACCTTCATCCTTGCTGTAAAGCAGATGGTTCTGCATCCTACTTCTTTGGGGGCTACTTACTCCTTGGACTATGTAACAGTCCGTGTAAAGGGTACGGGTTTAATTTATGCTCATGTAGGGTCTCCAAGCAGTGTTCATAAACCAGGCATGGGAGATGTTTGCCATCCAGTCAGAAAGTTTTTTATGGGGAGTCTCCTCTCCCTTCCCACAGATGAGTTGAAGATGAAAAGTGCTACTGTGCAAAAGCCCTTCAAGAATGGGGTTTTGCCAAGTTACTC
This sequence comes from Perdix hodgsoniae, assembly GCA_035772895.1. Taxonomy (NCBI): domain Eukaryota; kingdom Metazoa; phylum Chordata; class Aves; order Galliformes; family Phasianidae; genus Perdix; species Perdix hodgsoniae. Next base: position 5,726,340 of record JAPSGF010000044.1, read on the forward strand.
TCTGTAGTCACACAAACTGGTTTCTTTGTGGCATTTACATTGTAAGGCCCTTTGCATTTGGCTTGGGGACAAACCTAACATTTTAATTGAAATTCAGTCTACCATAAAGCCCAAGTAGAAGTTTCAAGTGGGTTCCTCCTGTTCAAAGAAATCTTTCCACTTAAAAGCTATTAGGTTTTGCTAGTCTTTTGAAAAGCCTTAACTATGTCTTTTGTGTGTGACCTGAGATAAAGCCAGGTGGGTTTTGGGTGCTGCTACCACTTGGCAGAGCTCTGAGGCAGACACAAGGCTGCAGGATGAGCAATGTGCTGGGCCTGCTGGGGCCATGCATTCAGCATGATTGACACAGACAGGACTGAGCACTCCCATTGTTTTCTGCTTACTTGTCCAGGGCACGGCTGTTTCTGCTCTGTTGGAAGAGTATGCAACTCAGATGCAAATAAAATTGTATCAAAGTGTGGAAAGAGAATCCTCTTATTTATGAATAACTGGAAAAACTCAGGCTTTGCTGAAAATTTCTTTGTAATTTGATCATTATGTCCATGGCTGCAATTGAAAGGCCAGAAAGGATATCACGGCTGATAAATAGAGTTGTTACATAGCAGGAGTCTGATTTTGATTACATTTGTTAGGTGTAGCTGGGTAACTTTCTTCTTAGATTCTAATTTATGAGGATGTGGGTCAAAGTCATTTGCTACAGCTCAGAGTAAAGCCAGAAGATACATTCTTTACCTATTATGACTAATATGACATCTGTAGGGAGTTAAATAAGAAGTATCTCTCCTCTTTGCTTTTTTAAAGCATCCTTCTACTGAAATGGAAAATAAATTCCAGGTTACAGTGCCATTATAATATCAAAAGCAACAAAGCAAGGACAACCTCAGGCATGTGCCTTAAATCTGGTGAGCTTCCAGAGAGCTCTGGGTTGAAGGCAGAGTGAGTGAAGGAAGTCAAGGAGAAGTGGAAAACTGCACCTGATTCTCCCCTTGATTACACTAACGGTGAGAGGGAAGATTAAGTTTCATCAGCCTGAGTCACAAGCTAAAGAGTGGAAAATGAAATCACATTTATGACCATTACTGCTCAGCAAGGCTGTAATACAACTCTAAAACCTCAATAAGAAAGAAGAGGCACAAGGTCAGAGATGTACTGTGTTGTGAGATGTCATGTGGACTGGAGGATCTTGTCTCTTGGGTCAGCTTCAAATTCTGCCACCGACCTCTCCTGTCATCTCAACCCAATCAAGTATACCCGTATTTGAATAAGTAGTCATCATTTTGCATCTTACTGTGAAAACCTTAAGTCTAATTTTTTACAAGAAACTATAATTACTTCTCAGGAAGAATTTTTCAGCTACGCAGAACCTTTGAAAATCAGGACCAAATCAGCTTGAGTTGGTCCTTCAAAACTAGAAGATATTTATCACTGACTTATTTACATCCTGCATCTACTGTAAAGCTTAACCAATTACATACTTTAAACTTTGGGATGGAAGATAGCTCATGGAATGAATGGGTCCTTTGTTTTTCTGCTAGAGCCCTTTTTTTTTTTTTTTTTTTTTCCTTTTGTACATAAAGACATGTAGTTTTAAATTATGGTGTACTAGCCATTTTGATGTTTTAAGGAGTAGTCCAAACAATTATAGGATTATACCGATGCATGATGTCCTAAGAAAGTTTTAAGAAGTGCAGTGATGTTTAAAACAGAACTTGGCCTCAATGCAAAACAAATATTCAGATGAAACGTCACCTCAAAACCTAAGACACCGACCATGACTTTCACTAATAAGTATATACCCGGATAACATTAGGCCATTTACAGTCTAGTGATTTTGTTGAAATGTAATCTCCTGGTACAACTCTCTTAAAAAGAAGTGTCACAAATTGTCTGTTTCTAGTATCAGTTAATGGCTGATTCTCACCCCTTACTCATGAAGTTTTAAGGAACGTGACTTTCCTGTGCAGCTTGATTACAGGGTCTCCAACATGTTGGTGTTTTGTAGCCTCTCTATATTGGAATGTTCATATTAGAAGGAAAGATGTATTCACAACATTGAATGTTATGTGCAGGCGGCCTCATTAAGCCTTATTACACAGAGAAGGAGAAATGTATAGATGAATGACAGGACAACCTCCCCTTGTGCTCTGAGGTACAGAGGCATTTCCCATTCATGTGTGCGTAGGAGGAGGTTGGTATCTTGTAAGGAAAAGCGCATACATATGGGTGGTGTTGGCAAGTGGCTGATAAAGGTGATGGAGAGTGCTGAATGATGCTCCTGGGTAAAGAAGGACCAAACTGCATCCTGCTGTGCAACGAGCCCAGCAGTCAAAGCCTGCACTGTTTTAAATTTTCCCTAGCAGCTAAAAGGTGCAATAGATCTCTTTGACGGGAACCTTGAGCCTGCAGCTGATGGTATGTGTCTCAGGAGTGAAGGGATAATCTAAGAGGTGCATGCTTCTGAAAGCTACCCAAAGGATTTATCAACTGAACAAGCCTTTGCTTTCTGCTTTGCAGAATTTGCTATCATACAGTAACACTGTTCTTCTTGAGACCCACTGGTGCCCAGTTGCCTCCCTTTGACCGTGAGCAAAGTGGGTTGCTATCAGGGAGGCCATGTAGGTCGCTCATTCTGGAGAATCTCTCCCACTGCTGCAGCTGAAGATGTGCTTCCCTTTTGGACTAGATCCTCCACCATTGTTTGATTTACCTTTCAATTTCTGATGAAAATTAGCTGGCAATAAAATCTAACCCATAGATGTGGATTATAGCAGAAATCTCCTGTGTTCTCTGAATTATTGAAAATGAAGGTTTATATCCATGTCCTTTCTCTTGCATGGTGGATTACTTTTTTTTAGAAGTACAGTTTTCAAAATCATGTTAAGTGTTTCCGATTATAGAGATTTTAAAAATTTGCCTTGTGGTTTGCTACATATCCTACATGACATTATAAGACTGAACCCCACAGTGGGAGGCTTGGGAAGCACAGGCCTCCTCTACTCTTTTTCCACTAGTTAGTGTGTCAGTCAGAATGTGTCAGTCAGAAATGAACACGGGTTTGTATCTTTGCTGTAGAACAGCTTTCAGGAAAGTGTCAGGAGCAACGTAATCTATGCACCGTACATTGTTTTGTAGGTGGGCTGTGAAAGCTTTAGTATCCCCAAAATGGGAGAAATGCAGAGCTACCCATGATTCTTGCAACTCAGATGACGTTCATTCTTGAAAAGTTCTTATTAGCAATCTCTATGATGTCGTAACAACAACCTAGAAGCTGACAGCCAGATGTTCAGTCCTGAAGAGAATCCTAAACCTCTTCATGCTGACAGTGATGAATACGTACAGATTATCCACAGACTGAATCCTGAGTGATTTCACCAACCCAATGGGAAAGGCTCTTCTCTTAATTATGCAGGAACAAGTAGGGAATTGCTCTAGTTACATGAATGCAGCTATTTTGGATAGACACCAATACAGGATAGAATAAAATCTGGCGCCTTGAATGCTGCCAACAAAAGCCTGGTTGTGTTATCCCATGATTTGACTGTGGCAGCCAGTCTCATTGAACTGATCCAGCCAGTCTTATCCACCTCTCACTGAAGTCAATATGAGCCTTTGCACTAGTTTTGACATGCTTTTCAGTAGATCCTATTGGCCGATGGATCAGATTTTGGATCAAGGCCTCGGTTTCCTACCTTGATAGAAACACGTGGCCTCAATGGCGCTGATTTCTGTCTTATCTCTAGATTGGCCCCACTTTGAGTAGGGGTCAGATCAGGTGACCTCCTAAGGGCTGCTCAGACCTGAAATATTCTTTGGTTCACTACAGCTTTACAACTTGTCAATAAATGGGACTGTGGCAGACAAGCAACTGTTCCATCTGTCAGCCCAACCTGTGCTTCCAATGGAAGGAATCCTGTGCAGGTGTTCTTCGGAATTTCAGGAGTTATTTAACTACCATATTAGCATACTCATTCTTGCTACCTTACAATGCTCTCATCATGTTACAACATAGGTCAGGACAAGTCCCAGACTCCAGAGATTTATCTTCTTTAAAGGAACATTGCCAAATCTTTTGCCTAGTAAACACTAGAGCTTAGTTGGGATTTAGGAGGAGTTAATTTTCCTATTTGATTTGCAAGGTCTGTGTTTCCTTACCTCAACTACAAATTTCCAGAATTTGGGGTGATAGGGTTTCATTTAAGTAGTTTGAACTCCATAGAGAAAAACCCCAAACATTTAATTTTTCTTCTAGAAAATATCTCAGATGGCACAATCTTGGAGCTATATGCCAGTGAGACCACTGTAGTGAAACATACAGTTTCTGCAGAATACACTCAGTCACAGATGCTTTCCAGAGACATTTGCTTTAAATATTAACTTTCAGGGCTTCTCAGCTCTACAGTCTGTTTTCTTGCTCCATTTTAATCTAAGTTTTTGCACATTGAAAAGGACAGGTGTATTCTCTTGGAGGATGTATTTGCCTGTGTATCTTTAGAAAGGCATTGGGATGTGGAAACAAAATTAAATTAGTGTGTACAAATAAATATCTATTAAAAATCAGAATGGAGACATGAAAAGGGACTTTCTAGATGTGCCCTTTCCTCCAGATTCCTCTGTACAGCATGGATTTGGAAAGACTGATGATCTGCCTGAGCAACCACTGAACCATATCACTCTTCATCCTTATTGCTTCTGACCTCATGAATAGCTTATGAATTGTTGACAGTGTTCCCTCCGCTAAGCAGATTGCACACTTATAAAAGGCAGAATCATCTCTATCTGTTCTCTTTTCCTCCTCCCATGATTCAGTGTTCCTGTGCTAGTTTGAATAAGCTTTCCATAAAATCATGTTGCAGTTTGAAGAATGTGGTCCTCTGGTATGAAAAACAACACATTAGGGAAAGCTATCCACTCTCTTTCCTCTTGAAAATCCAAGCCTGTGAAGCTTAGGAAGAAAATAGAGTCCTGAAATCTCCAAGTTGCACGTAGAGACGAGAAATGACTGAAAGAGGAAAATAAAAGATCCATAACAGTTGCTATATAAGTGGAGTAAGAATTATCCATGAGTAATGGAGAAGTAGTCCAAATCTTACCATAATTTCCATACTTTTGCTAAAGATGACATGTGGTTAGAGGCACACGCATTTTGGCAGCCAGTTTGGTACCGCAATAAGACAAGCATATAGCGTGCAAGTCCGAAGATTATTTGGTACGATTATATTATTAAACTGGCAGTGTTCTGCACCCTACTTGTAATCAAAAGATCTAGTGCATGAGATTACTATAATTTTGTTGAATAAAATCTTAGGCAAAATTGTATTTAATTTGACAGGATCCACTACTGAAATCCTCACGCGGTAAAATGACTCATTGACGTCACTGGAGTTCTGCCTGAATAAGAACTTCGGAATAAGGCCCTGAGGGATTAGCTGTGCTCTTCTCTACTTATTCATTAAGTAAATCCTATGCAACATCCAATGAATGCAAAATGGTAAAAATGGAAAGATAAGTCTTGCATGAAGCTAAAAAGGATTTACTGCAGACACCTTCATTTAGACTACTTTTTACATGTTGGATTCTTTTTTTCTTCAGAAGCGTACTCCCCATAGAAGACAAAAAACATCTGTAATCTGGTTACGATAACTAGTATGTAAGATCTCTAAGAGATTGTGTTTTTCATCCTTTTTGGATGTGGAGACCCCTAGAGAATTTCCAATGGAAGCATCCACCTCCTTCCAGGGAACTTAGGCAGCCTACCAGTAGAAAGAGTATTTCATCATTTTTTGTAGACCTTTAAAAGTAGCTCACCCTCAGGTTAGAATCAGCGCTCTAACAGGTTATCTTATACCAGAAGCAACAACTGCTACAACTTGAGTTCCCATAAGCACAGAAATGAATGTTTGTGTGAGAAGCACTTGGATCCACTGCTGGTCCAGCCCCAGGATGTTCATCACCTGTTGTGCATTTTTCTTGATCAGTAAGAATAAGATGCCCAGGGAGGTGGGAGAGTCACCATCCCTGGAAGTGTGTGGATATGGTACTGAGGGACATGGTTAGTGGGCAGTGGGGATGGGGTGACGGTTGGACTAGGTGATCTTTGAGATCGTTTCCAGCCTTAATGATTCCATGGCTCTATGATTCTATGATTACATAATTCTATGATTCTATGACAAAAGAATTGTCGTGCAATTCTTAGGAATGGACCTAGGCCTAGAAATGGACAAGGATTCAGTTGACACCTGTTCTTCCTGCCTGATTACCCCCTACTGAACAATGATGTGGACAACAGGAGGAGAATCCCACAATGCTGGGAATGAGACCTGTCCTGCTTCTTCCTCAGAACTACAAATAATCTCACAATTTGCTATCAGACAGAGGGGGCTCAGTGGCTGTTTACAGAGGCAGTTTCCAGCCATTCTGAAGGAGGTGGTGAAAGTGTAAAGCCAAAAAGTGTGCTTTTTACTCTGGATCATATCATGTGCCCACACTAGAGCAAATTCAACAGGCTTGACTTCATGAGGGACTCTGACCCTATTTGTTCTGGAAAATAGTCTTCCTGTTCTCTGTGTCAGCTTCCTAAAATCCTTCTGGACTGGTAGATGGGAATGTTAGGAACTTCAGAGTCCATCCTGACAGGCACCAACACCACTGCATCCTCCATCCCCTGAGAAGCAGTGTACCATCCTAACCTGGCTTGACTTTGCTTTATGGAAAACAACAAAAAAACATGTTATACCACACTTCCAGAATGACATACATTTCTTTCACTTAGTACTGAATCTGCTGCCCTGGTATTCTCCAGTGATACACGTCTTCAATAGCAAGTCAATGTTGAGATGCTGCTGAATGCTATGCAGTACCTTTAAAGCACAGAACACACATTAATCCTGCCAACCAACCAGGACAGCTGCAACCTGGGTGCTTGGGTGCAACCTCTCAAATAAAGCCATAAGTGGGAGACCAACCCCAAACATCATCCCATTCAGTGACAAAGTATTTTTTTATCTTCTTCCCTAGTAGTAGAGCTCTCTGTTTGGGAGGAAGAAAGCCTTGCTAACCTTGCCACATCTCTGCCAGCACAGATGCTCTGTTTGTTGTGTCATGAAAATGAACAACACATTTTCAATGTTAAATAAACATTTATCCAAAGGTTCAGCACGACTGCTTAAAACTTAAGTAAATCAATCACTGTAGGTTAACCTTTGCTCACAGCACTATTTTTCCTCTCTGAAAGCACTGCCACCATCAGATCTCAGTGTTACATGTTTTTTTGACATGCCACTGTCAGGAGAAATTCGTAGCAGAGAAATCTGGTGCACCAAAATTTTTTCCACTGAATGCTCTGTGGAGCACGAGAAGTTTGTGGGTTGCTGTGTTGTATCTTAAGGACATTAAAGACATACTTACAGCTACAATCCATCTGGAAAAATACCGTGCATGTGAAACTGTTGAGAGTTAAGGAGAAGTTAATGTTCCCTGGCACATTCATATCATTGTAGTTCAATTACAAAGTTGTAAGCATGCCTTCCTTCTAAACTGGCTCCGTGGAACAGATCCTAACATGTCATACCAAGGTGTTAGTGTTACAAAGGGTTATTGTGCTCTGGTTTAGCCAAAGGAGATGAGAATAAGAAGATAGAAGAAAACATTTGCAAGGAATTCAGGCTTCAGCAAACAATGGCTGCTCTCTGCTCTGACAAAGCAAATATTTTTATACCTGCAAAGCCCCGATTAACGACGATAAGCAAAAAGTTACCAAGCCTAACTAAATACTGAGGTGGAAACGTGAGAAGAGCAAAGCATCTTGCCTACTGCATAGCAAACTATTTAAGAGTTTATTCCCTCTGCTGGATGGTATGGATGGCCATTTTTCTGTATCTGCACATCTGAAATGGGCATGAAATCAAGACAAGGGAAGCACATAGACTGAGAAGTGAAATGTGGGGGGAAGCTATTTTTAGTGGGGTTGATGGTAGGGCGGAGGTGGACAAGATGGGATCCTTTCCACCACATGTGGCTGAGGCAGCTAAGGCATGTTCCAGAGGGACTCTTAAAGGCTATTCTCACTTCCCTGGGTATTCCTTTTTTCTCCTCCTGTAAAATCCTACAGCACTTTCTGTTTGGATGAAAAGGAGACAGGAATTGGGACTGTGGTGAGTGCACCTTCTGTGTCCTGGCTACCTTTCGGACAGCTGGAAACACTTCCCCGTTTTCCTGGACCAAATGTCTCAGCTCTTCCTTTTGTGGAGATTTTCAGTGACAGCTAGAGGAAAAATCTCAGCAGTGTTTAAACCATGAACAGTCATGGGATCTGATTTCTGCTTCTCAGCTGGACTGGATCATAGGCTGTTCCTGTCAGAGGCTGAATGCACCACAGAAATCTGTAGATGGGAGCTGTGACACCGGTGCTGGGGCAAGAGGCCCCACTTCTTTTCTGCCATCCCCTGATGAGCTGCTACAAGTTCAGCACAGTGAATCCCAGTTACCTCTGTGAAAGGCAAAGCAAGCATTTTGCAGAAACCCATGCATGTGGCATGTCTGGGGAAGTGTTCCCTCTCTTCAAAACCAAATAGAAACTGTTCTTGAAGGATGGCTGCAGTCATGCACCAGTGTGGTGACTTAAATGTATTGCTTGAAGATGGAGAAGAACCTACAAAGTCTATAGCCCATCTGCTTAGTGTTTCTCACCGCATACTACCACTTGCATGAGGGTTTTCTGTCCATCCTGTGTAGCTGTCCTATTTACAGTTATGTGCAGTTATGTAGCTGTCCCAACCATAGTTATGACAATCGGATGGAGCCCAAATGGGGTAGGCCAATCTGTCACAGCAGCAGGCTTAAGAAATGCAAAAACCCACTTCCATGATATTTGCAAAATTTTCAATTGGTCTTTGGAATCCCACTTACACCCTGACTGCAATCCTTCACACTCTCAAAGTCCTCAGTCTGGGGTTAGTTTGTAGATATCTTCCTGCTGCTCAAGCGATGCTCCCTCAGTGGGAAACAGTCCTTCCACCTGCTAGGTGAGATGCAGACCCTCCACCATCGGCCAGAGATCCCTGGATAATCTAAACAGCATCAGATCTGGAGGGTCTGATACAATGGGCATCTTGTCCAGTAAGAAAGAGATAGTTTCCAGTCTGCTTCAGGCCATACATACTGAAAAAGTATATATGTCAGCGAGATGCTGGCCTCTCCTGCAGTTGCTGCTTGGCTCCATATGTCAGTGTTGGGATCCCCACAGTGCAGCAACCATTAATGCCCTCCCAGAGTTATGCTGGAAAACGGCTGAACTCTTCCACAGCCCTTTTTCTTTTCTATACCTCTAAGCAACTTCCACCACCTCATGCTGCTTCAAAGCCACTATGGCTGTGGTAGCCTTTTGCTTCAAATGCTAAGTGATTTTCTCCATTTTTTGAGGTAAACCACTAACCTAAGTAGGCTGCGTGCAGTTACTGGTTTGAGTCTTGCCCTGGAGAGACGGTGAGACTATCAGAGCAGTGCTCGTGCATGCTTCCCCTTCCACTAGTTCCAGCAAAATGGGTGATGATGGGTGACAGGGTGGCCTCTGGTGCTGCTCCCTGCTTATTCTGTCTGCAGGCAGGAGCACACACACACAGCCCTGTCAATGAGTCCCCTGCGTGGACAAATCCAGCGGAGATTTTCCTCTGTAAATAGCCACTGTGGAAAAGGAATTGGCCTTGATGACACTGCTGGGCTTCAAGCAAGGGAGCATGATTTAGATTCAGCCCTTTGTAAGGCAAACTGCAAACAAAAGGTTGTTTTCTCCATCCACACTGCAAACCCTGTTTGAAGTAATTTGCCCCCGAGGCAGAGCATAGAAAAGATACACGCCTGTACAACCAGCTGCAGCTTGCTGGGAAACACACTTCAGCAGTGCTGGATGCCTGCTGCAGAGTGACTCACCAACAGTGTTTATTCTCCATTATGGTCCAGGTTTGGTTCATTAATTGTCCAACTGTTATGTCACTAATTATAGAGCTCTAAATGAGTAGGACAGGAGACGTCCACAACAGCTTGCGGTGTGAGGAAGCAACAAACAGGTCAGAAGGTAGATGTGATCTGGCCTTAGAAAGGCTGGAAGGCTGGAAGAAACAGGAACAAAAACTTATTGTCTGGAGCTTTTTCTCCCAGCTGCCACAGAAAGAAACACCTTTTTTTTTGCTAGTTTGTGGGCTGCAGAGCAATGATTGACCAAGGCTCTCTTGTTTTGCTTTTGTTGGTAATAGGGAAAAGAAGTGGACAAACAACTGCATCATTTTGAAGCTAAAGGATGAAGTCTCATACAGAAAGCAGCAAGCAGAACTGTTCTACCTGGGCCGAGTGACAGTGCTGTATGCTGGGTGAGTAGGGCACGGCATGCAGGCAAATTACATGGAGGGAAATAAAAACTGCATTGTGACTTTATAGCACTTCAGTTAATCTACTGTGAGTGCCTGCTCTCTTCACCTTCTGTAAATCTGAGGTTTTACAGCACGCTCCCAAGCAAAGACAGCTATGTATCTAACATGTTTTAGGTTCTTCGCTTTTGGCCAAGGACACCACAGCTGTCCATTGCATCTACAAACAGTAAAGCTGCTACTAGAATAATGTAAGCTGTTTGCACCAAAATACCCATGAAAAAAAGGCGATGCAGCTTGGATACAAACTGCTTGAAAGTAAGAACAAGAGGAAGTTGAAGGAGTAGGCATCAAAATGTCAGTCCTTCATGTTTGCAATTAGCAACTGAACATATGGAGGAGTGGGAGGACTTACTGCTTGCTCACAGTGGAGCATCTGTTACATCAGTGATGCAGCAGTGCTGAGATCCCAGGTCCAAGGCAAGCAAACTTCCTTGGGAACCAGGTGCACACCGTGCATCTTGCTTCCATGCCCCATCCTCACTGTTGCACAGAGCCGCTGCACTTGCAAGTGGCTGCTGACATACTGCTAGCTGGAAGTGGGACTTGTCATGATTAGCATTTGGCAAGACAAACACCTCAGATGCCAGCCTGTCTCCTGCCTGTCTCCTTCAATTCAGGCATTTGATATTACTATTCATTGCCAACACACTAGGGCATCCGTGGAAGTGAAAACTATCTCATCAGCAGGAACTGGTTAACATTAAGACCCTGGTTTTGCTTTTTCCTTTCTTACTTCTTCACACTGCTTCACATGTTTTCCAGTAGAACCAGCTGTGCCCTCCTTTCATTGAGTCCTTGGCTCTTGGCATTCACTGGAAACATTTTCCAGCTGTGAGATGAAAGGTAGGAGATTTAAAATTATACACTGGACAGTAGACCTCTGAAACTGTTTATTCACAGGGAATCTGATGTGCTCCCTGCTAAATACCACAGACTGTAACAAAATCTCTGAGCGTAGCAACCCAATGGCTTTATTTGGAAAATTTTGAGAAGGATCATCCAGGGATTTGTTACCTGGCAATGGGCAAAAGCCAAATTTGACCAAAGAGTCCCGGAGCATTTTGGCACGCAGCCTTAGGGGCCAGCATGCAAAGCCCTGTGCAGCAACCACTGCCCTATTGCGCAGTTCTCCTGGCAACCTTCTTCATAGCTGGCAGCTTGGCACAGCTACTTACCAAGCCATGTGGCAACAATGTAGGGTCACCCTGCTTAGGTGCCCATGCCCTTTAATTCATTCATTCATTATTTTTTTCACAAGTGCTTCACTGAGAATTGCAAATTCATTAAACTTCTACCAAGAAAACACTTCTTCCTCCACCTACCCTCCACCCCTTTTGGTGGTTTTCCCTCACTATGGCTTCTATTGTTCAGCTGCTCACATCAAATATGGCAATATTTTCACCACAGCTGAATAAAATACACCCCACCCACTCGTTGCCGCAACTTGCCTTTAAACTAGCTGGAGCAAAAAAACATTCCAACAGGTAAAATATTAATTTGCTGTGGGCTCAAATGAGCCTTGGAGCAGTGCAACGCTCTATGAAGTTGCGCAGGACAGAGCAAGCATTGTCTGCACCTGAATTCATTAGACTTTAATACAAAAGGTTGGAGGTGGGCCCTGAGGAAACTGCAGCTCCAGCTCCTGTTGTGACTGCACCTTTCTGTCCTGGTCTCAGCATGGACCTTCCCAATGGTCTGATTGTTCAGCTCTATAATCTAAACAGAAAATGTGGATTGATGGTTCAGAAGAGAAAACCGAAGCCATGTTTTCCGAGGTTGCAAAGATTACTCTGATGGGAAGAGATCCCATTTCCACAACAGCAGCAGCTCACCTCCTCCTCATATCATCTCTTGCTTGAAGGTCACAAGCTGGGACTTGGGTGAGAGGGGGCTGTTCAGTGCTGTGAGGCCTCCCAAAGCTTCCAAGGGCAAGAACCAGCAGGTCAGCCTCTGTGGGCACAGGGTGGAGGTGGGGTGGTAGGCACCATACCTCACCTGGGCTTTGGCAGAGTGTCATGCTTGGAGGGGAGAGAAAGGCACAAGGCAACAGTCTGTGCAAAGCTGCAAAGCTTGAGACATCCTGCATGGCATCATCCCAACCTATGTGCACCCTGTCCTGTTTTCAGCTGGGGTAGGGTTAATTTTCTTCCTAGTTGCCTGTATGGTTGCTGTGTTTTGGATGTAGGATGAGAATAATGTTGATAACACACCAATGTTTTAGTGCCTAGGACATAGTCTAGGACTTTGGGCTGGTCAGGCTGCCCTGCCAGGGGAATGCTGGGAGGAGACAGCACCAGACAACTGACTCAAGTTCCAAAGGAATATCCCACACCACAGATCATCATGCTGAACAATGAAACTGTCTATCTCAACCCATGAGTTTTACCTTTTCTCTAGTTCTCTCCCCCACCGCACTGCTGATGCTGAGCTGTCTACTGGGTTAAAGCATAGCACTCTGAGAAGGGCCTCTCAGAGCAAGTGGAAAATGGTGCTTTTGTGGCTGCCATTGACAAGCTCACTAAAACTCATTGCATTAACTGACCCAAAGTAGAGCAAATGCTCAGCTCTGGACAGGCAGGACAGGAGGGAGGGCAGCACTTTTCTTTGGTGGTAAGGAGTAGCCATTTTTTGGAAAGCATCAGAGCTGCATCCATCCCTGGGCTCCAAGCTCCCCTTGCACTTGCCAGTCCTTTCTGTCTGTTGCTCAGACCCAATGCTTATGCTGTTAGTTTTCTGAGATTTAAAGTGAGACTCGAAGTAAGCAAGACCAAATATAAATATATTCTGAGGAAAGCTTGTGAGCTACTGATGTGAGAAATGCTTTCCCAGTAATGCTTGCACTTGCTCTCACATTCTCACAGAGCTAAGAACAACACAACAGGTTCTCTGAAGTTTTCCTCAATAGTGACTATTCTGACACGAGACTTTTAGTTTTTTTTCACTGCTATTACAAAGACACAGGCAAGATTAGTGCTCCAAAACACTTGGTAATGTAGAGAAAATGAAACAAATGCCTAATGTGACTCAGTTCCTCTTCAGAGAAGAAGAAACAAGCACAAGGAGACAAGGCAGCTTGCTCAAAGCTGCATGAGGAGCCAGTACCAGATGATAAACCAAGCTTATATTTATTGTGTCTCATCTAACGATCTTTCTGTGGGACAAGAGAAAGAATCTCTTCCCTGGCACATTGGAAGCTCTAAAAGGTTAAAAATGAGAAGCACAATTCCCTTTCCACAACTTTCCCCCCTAAGACCGGGAGAATATTTGACACAATTAGATCAGTACAAATATGTCACAACAAAAATGATTTGTTTCTTCATGCAGTTTATTATTAAGATCTTCTGAGAAATTCAATAGTAAATTGAATTAGTCATTGAATCAAATGTTGTATTTGCATTAAAAGAAATGCATAATTTCATTTCAACAATAGTAATTTTTGCTGTTGAGGTGGCAACTAGGGCCACTAAAATTTAATGATGTGGGATAGAGGAGGATATGGGTTGATAGCTCTCAGCTCTGGGAAACTGTAGCAGTCCTTCATATCCTCTCTACAAATTTGGTAGTGCAGAGGGAATGTATTTTCCTAATTCACAATGAGCTGCACCAGGATAAGACATCCTAAATTTCATCAGCAGCAATGGGAGAAATGTGTGTGATTTTGATGACTTTGGAAAGACATTGCCTTGCATTGACCTGGTCAAGTGGGAAATGGTGACTAACGCTATGTTGGTGGCAGACCAAACTGCCAACACATAAGTACAGGTAGGACATGCTCAGAGAGCTCCTTTTTTTCACACCAGCTTGCAGGCAGTGTTTTTCTTTGATGTCACATGCCCATAACTCTAGTATCTTTGGGCTTAAGGAGCGATATTATCATTATTGCTTGAGGCCTCAACAAGGTCTGAGTCCAAGATAAATAAAAGTAAAGATAAATCTCTCCTTCCATTAATGTATTAAGGCACTAGGGAAGGACCAATGCACAAGGAAGCAACTGGAACAAATCTGATTTGATGTAAAAGAATTTTGTTCGTATAATAAAATTAATGTGCATTTGAAGAAATTTGCAACACTGCTGATTTTGCAGTGCACTGAGTACATGGTGAACCCCACACAGATCTTTCCTGACTGAATTGTAGGATGATGTTCACTCTTCTGTAGTGAAAGCAAGATCACAAGTACAAACGAGTGACAGCCTGCAACTTTAAATATCAGTTCTGGAGGGCAGCTATTTCAGCACAACAGATGCCTTTCTCCTGTGAAACCTCCCCCACAGGAGATGCTGGGTTCATGTATGCTTAACTGCTTCATCCTTCAGCACTTCCTTTCCCTAGAGTGAGGGAAAGTTAAGGAGGGCTTGACTTCCAGCAAGGATGCAAATGCTGTTTTGAATTACAAAGACGAAAATGAAGGACTCTCCCTGGGTAGCCTGACATGCTACAAATTCCTCACTTGTAGGCATAGTCTTGGGTCTTCCTCCAGAGAGTAAGAAGACCAAAGGGTTCAAAATGCTCTGGTAACACAAAGAGCTCAGTTTAACTCTAAAAACTTGAGCTATCTTCCCTCTCACCTCACTTCTGGAAAAAAAAAGAAAAAAAGCAACCCACAAAAAAGGAAATCATCACAACCCAACCTACAGCAATAGTCTCTGGAACACTTTTGCTGTCATCTCTGTGTAGCAGATCTCATTCCAGCAGTGGCTTTATTAAGGAAGGAAGCAAGAAAGCATGGAATTGCAACACATATGAGCTCAAAGCTGTTAGGAAAGTGGAAAGAGTTATAGAAGGAAAGGTTTTTCTCCACTAGTACTTCCAAGTCATTTCTCCCTGATTTATTCCCATTTCTGCATGTAGAGATTAACTTAGTTGTATAGCTTGTCTGATCCCAACAGCTTCCTTCTTTATTTGTTTGCCAAACAAGACTTGAAGAGATTAGAGAAATACCTAGGCTTTAACATAGTCTACCTATGAGAGGAAAGATATTACCAGACCAATGCTTGTATTGTTGAAGTATGGGGGGACACATGGAGGAAGGGCTGTGCATTGTAGTTTAATATAAGACAGCTAACAGTAGCGAACACCAAAAAAAGAGAGAGAGAAATGCCAGGGCTCAATAATATTCCAAAACATGTAGTTAAAGGTCAAGAAATATAGCATCAAAAGGGATTTGGAACTACCCTGCCCAGCAACAAGGAATATAAGCCTCACCAGTAATATAAAAATAGTATCATCTTATAAAATGAAAAATCTGTGCTAAGCCACAAAGCTCCAAAGTATCATCTGGTGCTTCTATTAAAGTATCATCCTTCTCTGCCAGACACATTCCTGCTACTGTCTTTGCAAATGGATAAAGAAGGGAAGACTACTCAAACATGATGAAATAAATTCATCATGAAAATCTGTAGCAATTACAGATAAGGAAATGCAATATTATTTTCAGAGGGGAAGTTTCCAGATGACTGACACCTGTCAGCGTCCTAAAAATTATCACTTCTGAAAAATATCATTATCTATGACACACGGTAGATCAATTTTATAGTGTAAATGAAACAAGAAGAATATGTATTTGTAAACAAGGGACTGCTGTTCTTCTGCCTTGTGATGGTGGAGAGAAGAGGACAATTTGCCACAGCCTCTTTTTGAATGATTCAATAGTTCATCAGTTAGTTACTTATAATGCACAGAAAGTATGGTTTCATAGGAAGAGTTTCAGCCTTTACAGTTGACTTACTGGAACCTCCGTATCTACTCTGGTGATGTCTGGATTAAAACATGAGTGATCTGGAGGTATGAGCTGGTTTAGGTTGACCACCACGCCACCAAATTCAGGTGATTAATTGGGTTGCTGAGTCTTGCAGAATAGGGCCAGAAATGCCAAGTGGATCAAATCCTTGTAACTCTTCTGCATTGTGCAGACCATTGTGAGGGCTGTATTCACACCTTCTTGCTTATACTGGGCCATAACAAAGCTGAATTGGCAGATAGTGATGGCCAGGCAAAAAGTCCCAGCGAAAGTCAACTGAGAAGTTAGCTGTGATTCAATCAGGTGCAATGGTAATGCACTGAGCTGCTTAGAAGTCCCTCAGGTGTCTCAAAAGGGTGATTGAAACCCTCTTGCTGCTTTTGACAAGAACAGTTTTGCCTTTCTCGTCCATAACAGTTTGTCTTTCTGCTGGATATCAGAAATGCAAAGAACATTTTGCCATGTGTTGGCTCAAAGACAAAGTGTTGGACTCAACAGCTGATTGCACACTTAAGTCCTGCATTGAATGTCCTATCTGGGAACCTATGTTCTTTTTTTCAAGTAATAAGTTAAAAAAAAAAAAATTAGAAAAAGGTTAATCAAACATTGCTTTGTTAGTCCCCTGGAAGCCAACATCATCACAAACACAATTATGAGAATTGGAACCCACCTTTTACTGAAGAAGGCAGCTTCCTACTTCTGTCGCCTTAAGCCTTGAGCTTCCATACTGCCAGGCCATGGAGGGAACAAGTGCTGAGGTCATTTCCTCACCCTTGCATGAGCAGCCAGGCAGGAGACAGAGATGTTGACTGGCTTGGAAGAGGCGAGCTGTGCTTTCAGCCACCAGCAACCAGACCTCTAATGCTTTGAGAATGCAAGCTTCATCACTGAGATAGAAACATTCAGGTTTTTTGGATACCTTTGGGTTGGCTAAGGCTTTTCGCATTACCCAGTTCCTTGAACATTACTATGTTTCTATTTGAGTGGGTTTTTGTTTGAAGTGTAAACATCCCATATATTGTAAAACAAAATATATTTACCTATTCTTGTAGGCTCTATCATTTCTCCCCTGCACCCTTCTGGCTTCTGGGGTCTGAGTAGAATCCTTTCTCTTTATAGGTCAGTCACCAGTCTTATACGTTAATGTGATAGAAAATGGCATATTCTTAAAAGACAGAGAACATAGCTGGGTTGTTTGAAGAGACCACCAATTACTGAAATTCTTCATTTAAAATCTATTTTTATAGCTTCACATTTGTTTGGTACACTACTTATTTTGTGTAAAATATATGACTGGTCCTTAAGAAGACACAGAGTCAACAAAAACCACTTCATTAAATAAAATTGTTTGGGAAGTCAACAGAAGAATAGAACCCAGTGCTGACTTTTTGCCAACCAGGTGGCTGCCGTTTTCTCACTCATTTTCGCCTTCTCCCTGCACACTTCCTTACCATGTCCCTTGTAAAGCTCTTGAAACAGGATGGCAGTGCTGTGTTTGCTCACTGATCTCAAACCCTCTAAGCATCTCTAGTGCTCTGTGAAGGGCTCTGTTAAAAGCTTTTTAAAAGTATGGTTAGATTAGATCTACCACTTTATTCTCCAGATGTGCAATATAATCATCCAAAGTCAGCTAGACAGAATAATAGCATGAAGAAAAACACAAGTAAAATTAATGACTGGACAGTGGTCTACCTGAAGAAATATGTTTATTCCTCATGACCTTCATGCTACACTGTAATAGAAGCTTGTGTGTGTGTGTGTGTGTGTGTGTGTGTGTGTGATAAGATCATTTGACTGTTCAAATGTACCAAAATAAGACCTCAAAGGGGGGGGTACTCAGACTCCTGACTTGGCATGACCTGTGAATACATACTTTTCCAAGTCTGAAAGCTACTGTAGTGCTTCTAGCACACTTCTCATTAAAGCTTTTTTAAAGTGCATTTGTGTGTGGAGCAGAAAAGAAGGAATAGAAGAAGTTAATGACACAGCAAGGATGGGGGGGGGAAGGGGTGGAAGGGATTTGGGGGAGAGAGAGAAAGAGAGAAGATAAGCATCCATGTTACTACAGCTTATGCAATTTCAAGATGCCTGTTCATGAAAAAAACATAGAATAGATGAAATTAAGAGAAAAGCTTAAGTAAAAATAATCTGAAGTTCGCATTTGTCTAAAGGTTTGCTGCAGCTCAGCAAGCCTTTGTGTGAACCCAGTCTGATTTATGATTTCACATCAAAACCACTCCAGCCAGGGGATTTTGAATGGTAAGACTGTGAGACCAGATGATTCTCGCCACTTCCAGGGTTTATTCAATTCCCAGAACACAAAAGAAAAGCCAGGGGGTGCAAGCCTGCATGAACCAACATAAAAGAGAAAGCAGCAAATCTCTGAAAAGCACAAGAGCCAAGTTTTACATAGCACTATTTGTGAACTAGGAATTTCCACATATTCTTTCCACACTATTGATTTCTTTGAAATTGCACCCTCTTCCCCTTCCAGTACAGAGAGCCTAAAGTTACATGTGTCTTGGCTCTTCTTTAACCACATAGCTTGGCCCTCAATCCCCATTGGCAATGTTATATTGCAGTTCCCAGGAATCCTTAGCCAGACACAGATACAGGACAGAGGAAGAAATCGAGGAGAAGGCTCATGCTCCAGGTCATGTAAGGCAGCAGTGACTGCACAGCTGCACAGCTCCAACCTTTCCGCATGGCTGCTTTGGCTTCTGCTCGGCTATTTTTGAAATCACAGTATGCCATTTCCTCATGCTTTTCATTCTTTTATCTAGCTATTGCTTAGAAATGTTTTTCTACTGTATTTAAATGACTGGAATACCAAGCAGTCATTATTTCCTTTCCAATCTATGTTGACTACAAACTGCTTTTTCTCCATCGTGCTTACCCACTTCAGCATGCAGAATTTACACTTCCCCTATGATCTATATAAAGTCCTCTGACACTGGTTCAGCTGTTCCTTGGTTAATTGAAACAATATCCAGGCAATGCAAGAGTGTCCTCAGAATGCTGTTTCACAGCACAATGTGGCATCCCTCAGTGTAATTGATTATCATAGACTCAGATCTACATAGGTAGTTGGAGGTCCTACTTCCATGCAATTATCTCACATACTTCATAAGTCTGTTTCTGTACTCTGCAGGATAGATCTAGAGTTTTTACTCAGAAAAGTTTTTATGGTTTCCATTTTGGTGTCAGAATGACTGTCAGTGACCCTGAGACACTCCTCTGAAAGTCTCTAAATATCTCTGCCATATGGTCTTCTATCAGCAGCTACAGCCTTTCCACCTTGATGTCTGGATATGAATGACTCATCTTGCAGTGATCTCTAGGAAATAATACAACCGTCATTGTACCCAAGGATTTGCAAAGTGACAGATACATGCTACCTCTATGGGGAACGTAAATGGCCAGAGAAAAAGAGTATACATCCTCTAGTGCTTGCAAAGACATAGCACCAGAGCCCTCAAACTCCTGCTGCTGGAACCATTGCTGCTGATAGCTTCTAAACTTGGGAATGTTTGGGGATGCTTTCTCCTAGGTGATGTGCAAGGTTGTCTAGTGCTGCTGACCAAGTGCATCCTGCTGTAATTCGGATTTCAGCCATATGCCAGTATTTTAGATTAGCAGACACATTGCCATGGATCAAACGGGGCCATGTGCTAGAAGTGCAGAAATACCACAGCAATTCTGACAACTGTCAGGAGCTCCCAAGCCAAGTCTGAGGTCAGGATTTTTTCTTTATAAACAAATAAATGAATAAATAAATATGTGAAGAAAAATCAGTCATTTCCGGAGCGTGGCTCTACATCATTGATTCACTCAGTCCTGCTCCTTGGAAGACACCCGGCATGAGGCCTATGCCATTGGAAGAGTACAAGCTGCAGGGAATCCCAACAGGGAAACCATAAATCACTCCCCGCTCCTAAGGTGGTTCATATTAAGCAGTAGTCCAGCATTACAGAAGTTTTATGACATTTTAATAAATTAGAGATCTGTTGAAAAGGCGGAGAAAGGAAAGAATGCTCTATACTTCATTTTTTGCAATCAAGCTGGTGAGTGGTTCCTGGGTTGGCCCTAGGTTTCTGGGGTATGCCAATTAGGCATAAGATCTTATCTTAATCTCTCATTGCTCTGGGGTTTCTTCTAGACTGCCAAAGGAGGCAAATAAGTAGCACACAATTGGACAAAACTGCCAAATTCTCACCTCCTTGACAACGACTATATGCAAAACACGTTGGAACTTTCTCAAGTTAAGCCAATCCCTGGGACTGCTGGAAGAAGTCAACAATTTCAGTAGGTCAGACTGCTTTCTGACACTTTCTGCTGGCCTCTGCACAGCTGCCAAACCTGCAGAGTTCCTCGCTTGGGTCTGATAAAGGACCTCTTTTTCCAACATGAGAATGACTTCAGATTGTGCAATGTTGTCAGGAGATTTAGAAATTTAAGGCTAAACCTGAAATTAAATGTATCTTACTGCATACTTTCCCAGCTTGTGGGAACAAGCTTGTTTTAATCCAGGCTTATTTCATTTTCTGCGGGGTCTGGGCTGGAAGAAAAAAAGGAGGCAGCTTATGGAAGCTGGCAAGGTAACAGAAAAACAGAATCCTACCATCATTTTGTCTTTTGTTTTTGTATGAATTCAAGTGCATTAATTCAATACAGGTTCATCTCAATCCCATAGCTGGTATTAGAGAAGGGAGAAGAAATAATGCCTTAGTTAATGTTCTGGTTAATTCTCCCACTTTGATCATTGATTCAGAGAAGTCCATTGACTTCTCCTCTCAGTATTTCAGAGCTCTGCAGCACGTGATGTTGGGTCCAAGCCCTGAGTGCTGTAACCAGTGATGCCCAGCACTGCCTCCTCTGTGGGAATGGCTTTTAGACCCATAGCTCTAGACACCACAGCCATTTGTACATCCTAGCTCTTCCTTTAGATGACAGCAGGCAGCCTCTGACTGTCACTTAAGCACATTTGGTCAAGTATATAGATTGGCTACCATGTAGGTTTTGAAGCTGAAGTTTGAAATGTTATTTGAACAGCATTGGTGGTTTCTGCTAGGATCTGTAGCTCCTACTGACTGGCTCAGTTCACTTAGCCATCTACATTAAACTGGCTGCTTGAGAACCAAAGCAGACTGGAACATGAGTGAGATCAGCAGTTGCCCTATTCCTGCCTTTTCCCTCCAGCTGGGATGGATGGATACTGGATACTGATGAGGAAGGCACAAATCCCTCCTGGAAAGCTGCACTGTGTCTGTAATAAAATAATAAAAGATATCTAACATTGAAAGGTAGACTTTATTTCTTTAACACTAGCATTTTTAGGTTGGAGATTGCTTGTGTGATTACAAAGGTCAGTGTGCTTTTTTTTTTTTTTTTTTTTTTTTTTTTTTCCCAGTGCCGTAGCAGTCTGTTAGTGTTTTGCTCCCTACAGGTGGTCGGCATGAGTAAAGAAAAATAAATAAATAAATAAATAAATAATAGTAGGAAACACACTTAACTCATCACACCATCAGAACCTGAATTCTGTCATTCCTACCTTCCTTCATATTTTCTAAATGTATACATCCCTGGTCTACTCACTCCTCTTTAGCACAACAAATTCCATTGACAGTCTCAAGCACAACTGATGACTGTACACTGTTGTGGAATTTCTCAGTCCTTAAAATGAGGAGTTTATTTTCCAGAAGGATTTAATAGTTTGGGGTACACAATGTCAGGAAGCTCACAGATACTTGGGCACTACTGGGAAGCAATGAGCAATTCCGGAAGGAGGATTTGTTTAGAATTCCCAGCACAAAAGAAAATGAACACTAGTTCCTGGGCAACAAAAGCCAAAATCCTGGTGGGCTGACTGTACCTTGCAGGCACAGCTCACATGATTTAAGATCACTTTCCTTCAGTATCCTCATTCAACCCTGCATGTCTTTTGTGAGCTCTCACAATTCACTGATCTTTCCTAGGGGCTTCTTTGTTACTCCCATTCATCTCTCATTTTTTGTCTTCTCTGACAAATGCTTCTGCTGTCCTCCACTAGCCTCCTTTATGCGCAACGCTGATTTCAGTGGGAACCCTCTGAAGACAAGGCTGGTTCACTGCCCTCATCTCCCTTCAACTCTCTGACTGTGCTGCCAGCTTGTTTGAGCACCGAACTTTCCCTCTGTTCTTGCCAAGTTGTTTCCCTATAGCCTCAGTAGATGGGCATTTCTTCTTTTCCACGTTCCTTTTCCTTCTTGAGTTTCAAAAATGCACATAACTTTAAGCTACTCTCCAATTACAGCTAAATTATTCCCTCAGGCAATTAAGGTGAAACATGACTTTGAAAGACAGTGCTAGTGTTTCAAATTAACAGCAGCATTTGATACAGTTGTCAGTATTTTTCCATTAACAGTGTTAGACTCCCCATTCTTCCTGAAAACATGTAACATCGATCTGTTTCCTATGGAGCTGATGGTAAGGGTCCAGGTGCAGTTTCTCCCAGCAAAGCTGAAAAGAAACATTTGCAAGGACAAGCTGTTTCTCAGAACTCCCTGTTTCGTTTATTGGTTTCTTACATTTAGGACATTACAACTCGAAAAGCTTTTTTTTTTTCTTTTTCTTTTCTTTTTCTTTTTCCCTTATAATCCCATTTAATCAATGGTAAATCACTTTTCAGCAGGGCTTTCATGGACTCTTGAGGATGGTTATGGAGTGCTTTACCGTTATGACTTGGTGTCTGTATAACTTACTGGCTTAAAATCCATATGATTTCCTGGAATTCTTCTAATGTGAACTGAAAGAAGCCCAATAGTGACAGAGTTATACTGCAGCAGGAAAATCCATTCATGCTCATGTTATGTGCTACTGGTTGCTCATCCCTGTCAGTGACTATTCAGTAGATGTGGAAGGAGAACAGCTATGTTCATCCAAAGAAACACCTTCAAAAAAACCCAAATGACAATGTATGCACAACATTTCTGAGGTAACAACAAGAAAAAGTATTTACACTGTCCCATGCAGCCCTTCTTTTGACATTATTTTTAAAATCTTGAGCTCTCATTCCATACTGACAGAAGAGAAAGCTTTGGGCAACCTAATTCTTGAAGATTTAATCAAGGCTCATGTGCTCTGTCTTTGAATTGAGTCATGTTGGCATGAATTTAAGCCTTAGATGAAGGACAGTGACATATTTTCTTAACTAACACTACTACTACTTTTCTTAACTAAAACTACTAGTGTCTACTGCAAATAAGAAAGTGCAGAATGCCTAACTCAGCCACTTGAGTTCAGTAGTAGCTATAATACCTGGGAATACTGGGCTCAAGAAAACATCTGAGCTTAGAAACAGCTCAGGTTTTCAGTACTTCCCCAATAAAATCTGAAATGAAGCAACATTGGGGATTTGTATTTACAGATAAAGCCCTTGGAAGTATGGCAAGCATTCTGTATCTATTGAGCAGGCAGCTCATAAGTGATCAGATACAACAGGAGAACTAGTATAAGAGTGGGTCTGGTTTGCACCCTGATGTGGATGGACATCGTGCTATTTGCTTTGTCTAGCACAGCACAGATACATTGACAGCTGCTGCATCTGATGTTTCTTACAATGCCTGTTACAGTATTGCTTTAGCAGCAAGGGATGTGGCAGGTAAGCAGGGCTGATTAGAACAGAACTTAGTAACACATGTTGAGAGTATAATGTTTCGAGCTAAGTCTATGCTTTTTGGCAACTGTTTGGCTAACTTTGCATTCCTGAGTAAACGGCCCTAATCAGCCCAAATCTTTCCAAAAACTTAATCTTTTATCTCTAGGCCTATTCATCATATTATAATAGATATCCCTGCAGCTGACAGCATCTTGGCACGCAGGTGCTGAGCTCACTCACAAACCTCATTGCTACCACGTTCACAAGACGGAAACAATCCACTGTGTAGCTATCCCATATAGAGTCTTTTCTTCTCCCCGTACGACCATCAGGTGATCTCACAGCTCAGTTCACAAGCTGTGGACAAAAGCTGACAAGAATTCACATAAGCAGACCAAGGCATGGAGTGAAGAATCCAGAATAACTCAGGAAAGTGAGAAGAGCACATTGTCTTTCTCAAGGAAAATGGCAATTGTCACGTGCACGACAGCCAAGGCCACTTTGAGAGGAACCATTCTCCACAGCAAAGCATGTTATTTATTCTGCAGGAATTAACTTTCACTTCACAAATATTCTCTTTGCCAAAAAAAAAAAAACCACTAAGGACAAATGGAGACAGCTACAAACAGAAAACAGTGGTGCACAGCTGCAGAAGCTGTTCCTGGCTCAGCTCACAGACCCTGCACCCCAGGACAAATGAGCCTTCATATCTTTCTCCAGGCTCCCTACCTGCTGATAAAAAGCACAGATAAGGTAAGGGAACTAGCACCAGGTTACTGTTCAGTTCACAGCCCATTATCCACACTATCAGTACAAACATTGGCCAGCCACGCCGCACTGAAGGACACAGGCCCGAGTGACAGCTGGTAACAGAGACACAGCTCTGCCATAGATTGTTCTAGAAGAAACCTCTGGAGATGGAAATATGAATAAAGTCATGTGACTGAATATTAAATTCTTCCTAACACTAGAAGGCTAAAAGAGGTCTAATAAAAGCCATACTTATGATTAAAAAAAATCTAACAGGTAATATTTCTAGTGAACTTGGCTTTACTTTTTCCAAATATGCAGATAATTACTGACCCTGCTTTGAGCAGAAGGTTCCTCCACAGAGACCTCCCAAAGTCCCTTCCAGATGGAATTTTTCCTATGATTCTATAAATAAGAGTTATTTAAGAATTGGGAATTTTTTTAACTCTAACTTAAGTAGTTTGAGCAAGCAGGATGTCCAGTTTAAATGCATCTACTATCGAAAAGTCACAATTCTCAAGCAAAGGCTCAGAAGTAGGCTACTGTGAAATACAGCAGGAACAAAAGAGAATCTTAGAATGGCTTAATTTGGAGGGAACTTTAAAGATCATCTAGTTCCAACCTCCTTGCCGTGAGAAGGGTTGCCAATCAATATCAGGCTGCCCATGGTCCTGTCCAACCTGGCCTTGAGTACCTCCAGGAATGGGGCACCCACAGCTTCTCTGAGCAGCCTGTGTTAGCACCTCACTGCCCTCTGAGTAAAAAATTTCTTCCTCATATCTAATCCAGAAGTACCCTCTTTTAGTTTAAAGCCATTCCTCCTTGTTCTATCACTATCAGACTACGTAAAAAGTCAGTATTCCTCCTCCTTGAAA
This sequence comes from Perdix hodgsoniae, assembly GCA_035772895.1. NCBI lineage: Eukaryota > Metazoa > Chordata > Aves > Galliformes > Phasianidae > Perdix > Perdix hodgsoniae. The sequence continues at coordinate 5,751,761 of JAPSGF010000044.1, forward strand.
GCTCCTTTCAAGTACTGGAGGGCCACCATGAGATCTTGAGATGTCCTAGGAGCCTTCTCTTCTACAGGCTAAACAGGCACAGCTCCCTCAGCCTTTCTTCACATAGAGGTTCTCCAGCCTTCTGATCATCTTCGTGGCTGTCCTCTGGACCCACCCAACAGCTCTGCATCCTCCTTGTACTGGGGACCCCAGACCTGGATGCAGTCAGTACTCCAGATGGGATCTCACAAGGGCAGAGCAGATGGGGACAATCCCCTCACTTGCCCCGCTGCCACCCCTCTTTTGATGCAGCTCAGGATAATACTGACCTTGTGGGCTGCAAGTGCACACTGCTGGCTCATGTGTAGCTTTTCAACCATCAGGACCCCCAGGTCCTTCTCTGCAGGGCTGCTTTCAATGAATCCTTCTCCCAGTCTGTACTCGTATCTGGGATTTTCTTAACCTAAATACAACACTTTGCACATGGCCCTGTTAAATCTCATTAGATTCTCATGTGCCCACTTTTTGAGTGCATCCAGGTCCCTCTGGATGGTGTCCGTCCCATCTGTTGTGGCAACTGCATCATTCAGATGGTGTCATCAGCAAATATGCCAAGGGTACACTCAATTCCACTATGTCATTGATAAAGATGTTGAAGAGCACCAGTACCAAGATGGTCCCTGGGACCAGCTTCCACCTGAACATGGAGCTGTTGACAACAACTCTTTGGCAATGACCATCCAATCAATTTTTTATCCATCTAATAGTCCAGGCTTCTAATCCATATCTCTCCGATTTAGAGAGAAGGATTTGGTACAGAACCTTGTCAATGGCTTTTTATAATTTTAGGTAGATTACATCAGTTGCCTTTCGTTTGTCCACTGATATTGTTACTCCACCATAGAAGGCCACCAAATTGATGAGCCATGATTTGCCCTTGATGAAACCATGTTGGCTGTCTAGGAACAACTCATCTTGTATGTGCCTTAAAATATTTTCGAGAAGGATCTGCTCCATGATTTTCCCAGGCACAGAGGTGAGGCTTACCAGCCTGTAGTTCTTCAGGTCTTCCTTTCTCTTTTTCTTGAATATGCGAGCAACGTTTCCCTTTTTCCAGTCACTGAAAACTTTGTCTGACAGCCATGATTTTTCAAATATTATGGAGAACAGCTTGGCAAGAGGTAGCTCTGTATCTCTTCATGCATTTGAAACTGCTAGTGAAGACAATCCTAAGCACACACGTAAGTCAGCTGCTTCAAAGGAAGTACCACAGGCTTTTCTGGTGGTACTATGAAATTCCTCTTCTTAGCACTTTAATCTTTCTTTCATAGGCCTTTATGTAAGCCGTATAAACTGCACTGTTCTGCATTTTCCTGCAGAACTACAACCACCTGCAAGCTGAAATTCTTTCTTTTTAAGGAAAGAAAAGCAGAAAATAAGGGAGAAAAAAAAAAGACAGAGATGGAAAAGAAAGAAAAAGCACCTACTGTCATGAGATTGCTTCTATTTCTGAACTGGTTGCCTGACTTTTGAACTAGACATCTACTCAGATTTCAAAGCTAGAAAACATCCTGAGATATAAGCCACTGGCTCATGAAGAGCCCCCATCTCCTATCCAAAGATATTAGTGCCTCATACAGAATTCTACTACCAGCATAAAGAAGAACATTTCTCCCAAACCAAAGATAAATCTATCCCTAGGAGATTACCTTCCCTTCTAGTTATAAAGCACTAGATTTATTACATATATATGTGTGTGTGTTTGTGTATGTATATATTTAAATACAGAGAACCTGTAGGAAACCAGTCAGACAGCCATCAGCTCTACATGGTTGCTTGTAGAACTTGCGAGGTTCTCATGGCCCAGGCACCCTGTGAGATTCCCTGCATACCAGGTACCCAAATCAATGGCTCTGCAGTTCACCAGTTGAGCATCTGGCCCACATTGGTTTAACTCTATCAACTAGTTGGATCTGGTTAATATTAGAGGCTAATCAAATTCATCTGTTTTGGAAATAAAGGTGAGCCAACTGTTAAATCTGCCATCAGTAAAATAATATAAAAAAGGTTAGAGGAAGCCTGAGAATGATTAATGCTGGGCCCAAACTAACCAGAAAACAAATACTCCTCAAAGCTACCATCAAGAAGAAGAGATTGAAGCCAACATTTTGATGCATGATGTAGAAATAGCTCTGACTGAGAAACATAACGCTGGAATCAATTTTATCCAATAGCGCAAACAATAAAAATTGCAAGCCAAAGTCTACCCTGGATGTACACTTGGGACTCCCATTGATTTCAGTCCTAGCCACACACATACATCTGAGGGTGGATTTCGGAACCCCAAGACTTTAATCCACTACCTCTACTAAGCTCAGTTATTACATGCATTAAGAATGAGGGTTGTATAGCTGTAACTGAGAACAGAATTTGGCCCATTTACTGTATGTGCTGCGTCTGAAGTGGGTTTTCTCCTACTAAAGAAAAGCAACTTTTTAGGGTTATGAAAAGTCATAAGTGGCATATCGTAAAAAACTTCCATTCTATAATATAAAAGACACACTGGAAAACTACTTAAATGAACAGAATCCATCTTCTAGAGTCAGGAAATGATTCACCATAGAAAGCACATGAGGAAAGGCTGTTTCAGCTGCTTTGACTTTGGACTAGACTAATCTCTCTGCTAGTTTTCTGACTTTCAAGTCCTTTTCTACAGTACCATTCTATCTAAGTTACATTGTCCCTAAAAAAATATGACCCTTCGCTCAAGCCTAATATCACCGCATCTGTTTCTCTCCTCTGCTTTGGCTAGCAACGTTAGGAGGACAGATAAATAACCAATGATGTCAGAAACGTACATCATAAATCATCAGGAAATTGAGGTAATTTGAATAGTCTCTCTGACTTCTTGTATGCATTAACTATATGAGCAGATCTAGGAACTATTACATGCAATTTCGAGTCATTAACCTGAGGTGCATCCCACATCCCACAGTGTGCTCTGCAGAGCCTGACCCAGAACCACTGACCTTAGGGGAGTGTTCTCCAGAGTTCATGGCTCACATGCTGAATGCTTAAATCCACCTGGAAAATTGACCAGACTATGTTTTTCTTAAGAATTTTATGCCAGTGTTCAGAAAACATAAATTATCACAAAAATTGTTAGCAAAACAAACAGGGGATTTCCAGGGGACTGCAGAAATGTAGGTGTTTGCACAAGCTCTGCATTAATTTAGGGTCATTGGGAAATTCTAGTCTTTATGGGTTGAACTTTCCAGAGGGGTAAGGAGCAGCTAGGACATTAATTGTAATTGAAAGCTAATGGGAAGGAGGTGTCAAACCTCCAGGTCGGCTCTCAGGAATTTTCCTGAGGATTTAGCAACACAGTTGTTATTAATTCCAAGAGGGGCCAGATGTCTGTCTGTGAGGGCCCCATATGCATCCTTCATGAGGTCTGGCTGCCAGCACGTGGGGTAAGGAGAGGGCTGCCCCGTTCCATGGTGGGGAGGTCTCCTGGCACTGTGGTGAGCAGGCTGTGGCTTGGGCTGGCCTTGCCCTGGGGAGCTGCTTTTGGCCAAGGCACTGGCACTTGGGTCCTGATGTAGGGCCCATAATCACTATAACCTTTAAAAGGCCTAAATCAACTCATACGCAGGCTCCCTGAGGCAAATCTTCTGAATTTTGCCTGCAGCTGAGGCCCAGCTTTTCATCCTACGTCCTGCCCATGAGCCTGCTTGTGGACAGCAAATCTTGCTGAGGCTATGGAAAACTTTGCATAGGGATTTTTTTTTTGGAAGTGTCAGTTGCATATTTTAATTTCTCTGCATTACAATAAAGACAGCACCGGTGTAATAAAAATCCATTCAACAAACATCACTCCAACAACAGCATGGGAAAAGGCTTTGCCCAGCAAGTAGTCTAACTGCCATGGCTATGTGGTCCACATTTCTTCTTGATTCAGACACACAAATGAAACTTTACTACAAAAATAAGTATATACATGAGTGTAAACATATTTTTGATTACAAGTAAACACTTGCTTCAAAGCAGCAGGTATCTAAATGAAGATGATGTCTGACCATTGAAGATGTGGTACAGAGTCTTCCTACTCCTTGGTGTGGGAAGCAGTGAGAGATGTGTTGAAGGAAATTTGTGACAATCCATCAAGACGTCCTGGAGCTCCCATTGCAATATTTCAGTTTTTAGATTATGGGAAAATTGATTTCAAATGTTGACCATGAAGAGAATTACATATGGAAGATGAAAACACACATTGACATTTGACAGTTTAGCTCTTCGGCTAAAAATGTTAACAGTAACAAATAGCACGTTCTGTGACCAAGTGATCAGCACTTGTAAATATAGGGGTCTGCACATACTATTCATTTTGTCTCAATGTCCTGAACTGGGCTGCAAGAGGAGAGTCAACCTAGAAGGCAACAGTTCTCCTTCAGATTAAACTCTAGGAAGTCAAAGGGCAAGAAGCATAAAATGAAGCTAAACATAACTAGTCTTTTACATGTTTCCCTCACAGATCCACATCCATACATAGGCACCAGGTTCACAGTGGACTCACCAGGCACAGCTGAAACTTGACAGCAAACACGAATGAGGAGATGGTCTGTTGCGAATTGTATCTTTCCATCATTTGCTCCTGTTTGTGCTCCCGAGCATGCAGAAAATACACAGGATGCAGCACCGCCTGTACTGAAGTCCTGTGCAAATATTTCTGATAAATTTATCTCACACTGCCCTGCATAATGGATGGTTCAAGTGCCTTGGTGAGGCTTCTGAAAGGAATGACTGTCAACGGCTGATACCATAGGCCTGTGTGCAGACGCAGTTGTCACAAAAGAGGCAAAAAGCTAAAATAAACACAACAATATCTGATGAAAGATGGCCATCTCTTATCGGAGCCATTAAAATTCCAATCTTGAAGGAAGAGTGAGCTGGATTGTCCCCTGGAATTTGCAGTCATCATTCAGAAAAGTGTAGCATTCAAGAAAAAAACTGTAAATAGCTCAGGAAGTGCCAAATGCATTTTTTATTACAGTGTTGTATGGCTGCCTGTCCCCTGATTGATACTGCATGACAACATTTTGCAGATAAGAGCACTCGTGGGTGCTGAGTTAGTATGATCAGTTGGGTTTGTGTCTGCTTCTTGGGAGAATGGCTTTGGATGGAAAACCAGACTTTATTTTTTTCAGCAGAATAAACCAAGCCTTATAAACAGAATTACGTGAGCTATAGGCCTTCTGTAGAAGGTGAACATCACTTTTGGAAAGAACAAAAAGCTGCAGAATATATATATCTGGTTCTGATATAAGCTCACAGAAAAGTGAAAATTCACATTTGGAACTTTGAATGTTTGCTGTCTGTCATTTAGCTTTGTACAAATTCATTGCACAAATGAGAAACCAGTCTCTCTATGCAAGCAAGTGTGTAAGTAAACCAGTGAGACAAAATAAGGGGAAACTGGGCATCCAGGATTTTCTTTGAGACATGAGAAATTTTGTCCAAATACACTAAAGCTGGATCTGATACAGTCACAGTAATTACAAGGAAAAACTTGGTCTTTCAGTTTTATTTTACAGACACTAACACTTTGTTCAGTTCAACATTACTACATGTGAAAAGGCACTATTCTTCTGAGAGATTTTCTATTTTCAGTTCACTCCTGAAAATGTTTTAAAGTTGTTTGAATGTACATTTAAAATAAGTCTTTTAGAAAAGTGAGTGTCTCTGAATGCTGGTAAATGTTATAAAATATACTTCTAGAGACTTTAAAGGTAACTGCTTTCCCACATCCATCTCCTACCCTGTCATATTAGTACCCACTCTATCCCTGCTTTCTCCCTGTCTGCCATGCTTATGACTGGTTTCAGCTCACACCGAGTGTTGCACCTTGTATAGACTGTAAAAATCATCTCTTTGGTATGGTCAGTCTTCATAGCTTTGTTATGTTGGCACTGCAGATGATTAATACTATTCCTGCGGTTTATTATAGGGAGTGCTGAGACAGAAGAGGAGCTTAAGATGTGTACAGATTAGGCTTAACAATCCAAGAACTGGTGAACTCACCTATTGAGAGTGCTCTGACCACAGGACTTCCTTGCCCATTTCACACATGAAAATTTAAGTGGCAGTTGTGGTTCATGATATCTCAGTACAAAAAATGGAACCTACCCTTAATGCTCTTGATGATGAGATTAACACAAATGAATTTTTTTATTATCATGCAGGCCCTCCAGAAGACAGCTTCTAAATGTCATAGAATCATAGAATCATAGAATGGCCTGAGTTGAAAAGCACAATGATCATCTTCAACCCCCCTGCCATGGGCAGGGGTGCCAACCACCAGACCAGGCTGTCCCACGCCACATCCAGCCTTGAAATATGGATAGCACTGTTGAAAACAGTGAAGTTCTGCCAATTTGTATTCTACCAATACAGCTTTTTGTTGTACTGGACACAGGTGCTGCCAAGTCAGCAAGATTGACTTGCTTTGCAGCATAGCCAGAGAGCACATATTTTGGAAAAGATCTTTCCCTGATCTTGCAGAGTTCTTCGGCGTCCAGATTGTCAGAACACATCCAACAAATAAGAAGCTGAATACTAAAAAGAAAACTTTGTAAGAAATTCTGCTAATCTTGAAATTTCCAACTTTGTGCTAAAAGAGTCAAAACCATTTAATGGTTTGACATCATCTCTTAGAGATTTCTGTTGTCCTACTAATATAGAGAATTCTTTAAAAAATCAGCTATGCCTGGCAGTGTTTAAAAGAACTTCTACACCAAAGTTACATCAATAATTTACTCCATTTCACTGTTCTTCAGAAATTCTCAAACCTTAACAACAGGGCCTGCATTAGGTAGGTTCTAAGAGGGCACCAGCACTGAACCTTCATATGGTTTCTGTTTAACTGGAAAGTCAGAAGAAACATTACCTAATATGTCACAGATGTTAAAAAGGAGATGTCCAAAGTCGTAACAGATATAAAGGACATTCTCTGTGAATGTACTGGTTTGAGCGGAAAATCTACTCTGTATGTACAGAGGGACACAGTTTTTAGAATAGTAATCAATGTCCTATATAACCCTAATTTTAATATATGTTATTTACAACGAAAGAAGAAAATGTTTTCCTGCCTAAACTCTATATTTTGTAAAACTCTAACGGAAAATAGAATACAGGTTTGGCCTAGGTTGAGGACAGTATGCCTATACTGAACAGACACTATGAGCACATGAGTCATGTCATGACTTCTAAATCTGATTTAGATGTTCTAGATGAATGATGACCTTAATCATTGCAAGCCAACAGCTAATTCAAACCAGTTCAATATGCATTTAGAGAAAGGCAGGAAAATTACATAGTACATAGATTCTTGCAGGGCATAAGAGTTTACGAGCAGCTGGTAGATAATGGCTTTTTAAAATAAACACTGCCTAAATGCTCAATCCAGGTTGCACACAAGTCTTTGAATCTCCACGGCTGCTGTTTTATTTTCTCTACCAGTTGCAGCCTGAGACTCAGAAAGATGTCAATGTATTGTCTCCTGGTTACAATTAGAAAAGCCCATTAAGGTGGCATCTGCATTAGTAGGTGACCTCACTAGCTACTAGGTGTGCTTTAAAATTCTCAGCAAAAAGTGTGCCACCACCCAGAATGTTATCAGCCTCAGAAGTTGGAGGACTGGGATTTTTTCTGTTTTTTTCAAGTCTAAGAATGCTTCATCTGAGGGGTTCTTATTACGGGCTACAGTATGATACTAAAGCTCAGAATTTGCCACATTACTGCTTTACTTGACCTACTTACTATAAGGAAGTCCCAAATCACCCCAGGAGAAATCTGGCCAGTTTTTGGTAGATTTATAGTGGCCAAACTTCAGTCATTGCTATTTTCTTGGGCAGGTGTCATTTCACTGGAGAGATTTTTGTTCATTTTTAGATTGCATCTCTGGATGCTGAGTTGTATCACCATCGTGCAAGGAGATACCTCAGAATCTCTGGCTATCCGATGACTTTGGACAATCATTCTCTTCCCAGTAGAGTGTTCAGGACTGTTAGCTGATCAGAAGAGTTCTTCAGACACAGCATCATTTTATGAACACCACAGAAATCTAATCAGGTGTAAGAGTCAGCAAGGAGAGTTCAATAAATGCACTCAGTGCCTATGTGGACTTCACCCAAATCAATATCTAGCACCAGTGCACATGTTCTCACTTGATGTGAGGATTTTTATTTTGTTTTGTTTTCTAAGCAGGAAGCATTGCTGCTCTCTCATAAACCCTGTGAATAACCTTTGCTTTGATATCTCCCTTCTGAAAAACCATTTATCTAGGTCAAAGGAATCCATCAGAAGCACAGATGAGTGGCCAGCTATGCAAGTAGCCTTCTTACATTGATTATTTGAGTCGGTGAGCACTAAGTATTTGAAATTGACTGTTAACATGTAAGAGCTGAGCCACATGGTGGGATGAAGCCCAATTTGTGTTACACTGATCAGGCTTCCCCAAGGAGATGGAGTGCCCACTCTGAGACCCATGGCCTCTCCCAAGATGTAGAGGCAAAGCATACAAGAAGAACTAAGGCAGAAAAGGAGAAAACAAAAGCATTATTTGAAAATGTCCCTCATCAAAATTGCCTTTTTCAATGCCATTCCAGCTATACAAAACTCAGGCCCTGAAGTTTTTTTCCAAGTGAAGATATTAATAGCAGAGACCAGCATTTTTGATGCAGTTCTTTCCATTTAAAAGAATATAGAGATCTCATAAGCACAGTAGGGTGCAAACAACCAGAGGCAACTTCTTTTCCCAGGCACCAGATCTTTCCCAGCTGCTCTCTTGTTCTCAGGCTGCTCCCAGGACACTGCTGATGTAGCTCTGCCTAGGCTGCATATCCCTCCAGTCCTTTTCCCACATGCTGCCTCCTCCCTCCCCACCTGAACCATCTCTCATTCACCCACACATATTCCTTTCCCAAAATAATACCCAGACAAAGCCTGGCTTCCCACAGTTCACAAATTCCTGAGCTGCCTTTGTTTTGTGTGGAAGCGTGCTAAGCAGTCTATTGTAGTATCTTAAATGGAGGACAGTTTTCTGCAGGACATAATGCAGATTCCAGTATACCATCCTGCTGACACAGTGCATTCAGGCCTTTTCCCTGACCTCTCATTAAACATAGGCTGTGATAGGTTTAAGCAACACTAGAGCTAAATGTCCTTATCACATTATTAAATTAATACCACTGAAAACTACCAAAGGCTGCTCTCTTGTTTTTTGGAATCCAATACACAACACAGACAACAGTGGTCTGGGCCCAGCTTACTGTGGGGCAGTGGTTCCTCATTCCTCCGAGAGGTAACTGTGGATCACATGAAGTAACATCAGCTGCCATCTATGTCTGAACACTGCTGAAGGACTGAGGCTTTAAAGCTGATTTCTTTCCTTCTTTGGCTCCACAGTTGAGGGGACCTGTGGTGGCAGTAGAATCAAGCCCTGCTATTCTTTTGCACTTTCTCCTGTGCTGTACAGGCCACCCACCACTACAGCTGTCCTGCAAAGACAAGCCACATAGCTTTGAAAAAGTCAGGAGGAGATGAAAAGGGTAATATTAAAGCAGGCTGCAAAGTGCACTGGGTAATGTTTCTTATCAAGCAAGTGGTAGCGTAGCTCATTTACTTGGCATCTGCGACTGCAGTGCCTCTGGGGAGTCCCACTAAACGTTATCATCCTGAAGCAGGATTTCTCCTCAGAGCCCCATAAAAGAGTCCAGGAAGTTACTTACATTCCAGAGCCAAAAACTGTTGAAGTACAACAGAGCACTGATGTCCTCTCTAAAGGATGTCAGGAATGGGACAACAGCAGAAACTGGGATCCCAAAGGTACAGATCTCCAGAGATGGGGACTGTAACCCACTAGAGGACAGCCAGAGCAGTAAGTGAATAAACCCAGGCTGAATACTAAATCCAAAGATCTTCTTACCAGTTGATTGATGTCAGTGCCAAACAACATGGCTAGACAAAGTTCCTTGTTCAGTTTTAGGTGGTTTGCCACAAAACCTAAAACCACCCACTAGAGATGCTGGATCAGTTAGGCTTAGCTGAACATGAAGATACAGGAGAAACGTGATTTTTGATATAACAATGGGGACTATTATAAACTTTTAATAACTATATTTTTAACACATCAACCTGTGTATGAAGTACAATAAAAAGACAGGCTAGCTACTAAAGACTGTTTTTGTCTCGGCACTCTTCAAAGAGCATGAAAATGGCTTGGATCATAGACATACTTGTTTCTAGTTCACTTGAGTATTTTAATTCAGCCCTAGTTTGCTAATATATTACTTCAGTACTCAGAAGCAGAATCTGTATCACATTTTGGAACTACAAAGAACAGTCAGGGTTCATGTTTTGATGAAGAACCTCCTCAATAGCACAAACGAAGATCCAAAATAATTTCAAGCTGAAGACTGGAGATGTGAATCTGTGGCAAAAGAGAAAATTGAGAAAAATAATTTTTTTTGTCTGAAAATGGGTTCCAACATAACCAACTCCATCCTGACCCAGCATTGGGAAGTGGCTTAATGAACCACAGCTGAAGTAGAAGGTGGAACTGTACAGGTTCAAAGACGTGCCATCTCTGCTCTACAAGGCTCAGGGAATTTGCGTCAGAGTTTCAAGAGAGACCTTCCTTTGCAGCACCTGTTCCAGCCCAATGCAGTGCAGGCTGCTGAGACCAGCAGTTATGAGCACAAATTAAGGAGCTGGTTGATGCTGTAAATGAAACAAGCCAAGGGACTCCATTCCTATCTCTGTAGGATATATCTGCACATATACTTATGCATCTTTTTAAGGATATATATCAATACATAGGTTTCATTTCATTTATCTTACTTTCCTTGTTTTGGGCCCTCTCTCAGGGGAGAATCAAGGAAATACAATCTAAAAACTTAAATTCTGTTATGACACGTCACCCTTTTGAGGTAAAGAGAATGTGCTTTGTTCTGGGGAAATCTCTTCCGGCTAGCAGCAGCCTCAATCTCCAGGTCTCTTTGTAATGTGACATCTCTCAGGCAAGGGATATGGGACAGACTGCTCTTTTTTGCCCCAGACTCTTCTGGTCTCCCAGCCTCTCACAGTACAAGCAAAGAGATGAAAACACATCCACGGCTGGAAAAAAACCTCATTGTAAAGAAAAACAACAGATCTTCCTAACCTAGCATTTGCCTTCACTAGTTACAGCTAAGCCTAGGAAACAGAACCTGTTCTTTCTAATCTCCATAGAAACACTCAGTCATGCTTCCTTCCTAACCCGTGCACAGATCACTGCAAACGCATACAAGCAAGCATTACTCGCTGGTTTGATCTTTTTAATTAGAGCAATTTTGGTCCTAAATATGCAGTAACCAATTACATCTGAGGGGATTTAAAAAAAAAAAAAAGTTTGTTCTCTTATTTGCAGGCACAAAGAATTCAAGCAATCATTCCACCTTTCCTGTTTGTCGTGCATTACAATGGGAAACCTGAGATGCTTACTGTTGTCTGCAAGTTCCTGGAAATCCACAGACTTTCCGTAATGTCTGAGGAAAATTAGGAGTAAGAGTTGTAACAGCAAAAAAGCACTTTTGTGGCAGGTGTTGTTCTTTCTTGTCAGAACACCAGGTTACTCTTCAGGCTGAGATTTTGCCTTATGGACTTCTGGAAATCTTAAATGACATTTGGAGTCTTGTTTGCAGCTTAAAGCCAGAAATCTGATGATGGCCTAAAAGAATCACACAGGCCACTCTGTTGTCATCTCCTGGGATAGTCTGGGAGTACCTGGGAGTTCTTTACCTCTTTTCTTTGCAGCTCCTTGACAGACTGCTGGGGGTTTGCAGGTGGACACGCAGGATGCACATGACAGAGTAGGGAACTTCTGGGTTTGCTCACATGTATGTGACAACCTACTGTGGAGAGTACCTTCACTAGTATGTGGGCCCCATGGGGAGACCCACTGTTGAGACACGGAGCTGATCTGGCTGTGGGGACACCTTCAGATGTCTGTCCTGTAGTCTCACTGAGAGGTCATCTCCTCTCAGCCAAAGGCATACAGACCCATTCAGGATGGCCATATTAACACTGGCACTGTGCTTTTGGAGCTCCCCTGGTTTCCCTGCGCTACAGACATTGAGATTATGAATCTTCACCCAAACCAGCAGTGACATCTGTCTTTAGCTCCAGAAGCCATAGTGTGATCACCAGCAGAGAATAAGATGTCTTCTGCTGAAGAAGGTAGCTTGCTTGCCTGAAGTGCTAACCATGCTGATTACTGTGAGGAATTTTGCACCCTATATCCATTATCATTCTGTGGCATGCATGTTCTTTAAAAAGTCTTTGTGTCCCCCTGTTTTAAGTTAACTTCTTTCATTCCTTAATTCTTTTTTTCCCTTATTAGAGAGGGGGATGGCTTTTTGTTTGGCCGGTCTCACAGTAGCAGTTCACTTAGCATCTGGGAGAAATCCTAAAGGAAAAAAAGTATTTCTATTCCAGGAAGCAAGTTTTTTGCAACAAGTATGGGTTCCATATCTGTGCCCCAACTAGCATTTCAAATCCATCTTAAAACAAAGCAACTGAAGTGTATTTGCTCTTTATAAAAACAAAATGTGAAATCCTAGCCTAATGCTTTGAAACAGAATCTAACAGTTCACAAATGCCATGTGTCATGTTAATCTGAAGGCTCTGCCTACCATAAACATATCTGAATCCACAACTGCGTTTAATGCTGTCTCTGCCACACTTCAGTGGAAGAAGAGAGAAAAAAGCTCTCTCAGCAGCACTAAAAGTAATCAGTCTTAGAATAATCAGCCTTATATAATCAATCTTAATTGCAAAAATGTTTTTAGAAGAGAAAGGATAAAGTAGAAGTCTAGTAACAGCAACAAGAGGATTGTTTGGACATTGGAGTTTTAAATTCTATTGTCTAGTTAAATTAGCCAATTTCCTCAATCTTTCCAATGACAGATTTAGCCAATTAACTCTACCAATAAACTTTATAATGAGTAGATTAGATTTAATTTTTTTTTTAAACAAAGTTGAGGAGGCATGTGCAATTAGGATACATCACAGTTCTGATGGTAGTTGTAATTAACTGGAAGCTTCAATGTGAAAGACTGAAGGCCAGATGCTCAGCAAAGCACAACTGACAGAAAGATAATTAAGTTACATCACATGCCACTTGCTCCCTCTTGGACTTAATCCAGAACCATGTCCTTACACTAGAAGAATTACTTTAATTATATACTGTGAAAGGAGAACAAGACTCTCACTGGCTGTGAGTATAAATCATGATATCAACAAAATTCATACGTATCAGGGAATACGAACATCCACACTCAGTCAAACCAAAAAGCCCATGTAGTCCTCAGAGTGCTTAGCAGCAGACCCCTGGGGACAGCCTTGCCAGCTGGTGCCACTGGGGTTTAAACAGCATAAGTAAAATTATGCAGGAGTTATTAATGTAGGGGTCTACATGTCAAGGAAATTAAGACCAGGATGCCTGGGCAAAGGGACATGCGTACAGTGGGACTTGTGCTGCTTTGTCCCTTATTGTTTCCTCAATGGAACTCAGATTAATCTTAACTTAAATGGCTGTAAAGGTTTAGGAGTGGGTACTTCCATGCTTTGTGACTCATGGAGATCATTACTACAACGTTGCTCAGCACCTTAAAACCTTTGAGAAACTCCAAGGAGATGAGAAAACTGTATGGAGATGGATAAGGCCCCAAATAACAAGAAAAAAATGGTCAGTCATTTCCGTGTACGGCAGAATGTTGTAGCCGACTGTCATTTTGTAATGAATACTGCACAAAGTTTGTGCCTGGCTTTGAGTGATACAAATTGTTGTATGATTGCACTTGATTATTTTCTTCAAAGTGATTAACGTTTTCCCCTTTCTCCTACAAACACTACTAAAATCTACAGCTTAAGTATCAGAGAGATGAAAAGCTGAAAAAAGAAGAAGTAGAGAGAAATAGGCACCCCCTGAAGGCAACGTATGCCAGCTATCTTCAGTGACTATGCCCAAACTTCATCCTCTGAAGATAGCCTTTTTTTCCTCTGTGGCAAGATTTTAAAGGACTAGCTTAAAAGGATGAGCAAATTTCAAATAATTAGAGACTAAGGGACATGCTCCACCCACAGAGACCAGAAACGTGTGGATATTTCCAAAAGAGAACCAGTCAGTGATTAAAATGAGTAGGAAATTGAGATGAAGAACAGTCTAACAGTTTGTTCCTTTATCTCTCTCTTCCCATTCATTTGTTTGTTTGCAGCATTTAACTGTCAGGCATTGAGTCTGCATCTTTACATTGTGTCAGCTAAGCAAACTTCTGAGGTGAACGGGAAATTTTCAGAATAAGGATAGCGATAATACTAAGAATGCACATCTGGATTTCGTCCTGAGAGAAAAGTAGGAACAGTCTTACTTATCCTTTGCTATAACAGATGAATGTCATCACCCACTAAAACCTACCTACAAGAAGATGAGTAAAAAAGAATTCACTGTATTTGAGCCAGGTTTGGACAACTCTGTTCCTGGAAGTAGAAGTGCTCCTTTTAAGATTATTGGTGCATTCTGCACGCTTCAGATTAAAGTGGGAAATGGGAAAAAGTTTTTTGGAAAATAGTATCAGCCTTGGGCGATATTTTGTTTTGGAAGGCTCTGTAGTATTTAAGCCTTTGCCAAGACCTTGCTTTCTTCCTATCCTACTTATAAGAGTAGTTTGATTCTTTATTCTTCTTATTATCCCAGCCCATTCTCACGTACACTTTTCCCTGTTGCATTCTTGCACTGTGTTATGTAGGAGGTCAGACTAAAAGATCATGACTCATGAAACTGCTTTGTTCATTTCACCTTCCCTTTCTTCTACTCTTCTTCTCACGGTTTCATGCTCACATGTAACTTCAGTCTTCAGTTTGTTTGGCACCATGAGATCCCTGCCTATCCTTCACCACACTCCTTATCATGTTGATGTATTTTAAATACATAATAGTGATGAAAGCTTCTCTTCAGCTTTTTTTGTAGAAAACCCCTTTAGGATATCCATTCTCAAAAACTATCTGTTTCATGATAGCTGGAATCCATCTGTGGCCCCTAAAGATGAGCCTAATCCTATGCAATAAAACTGGTATGTCAAAGTCCAAAAAAAAAGTCCAAAGTAACTTCACTGATTTCACAGAATCACAAGGGAAGAATTTAGATCTATTGAGTTTATGCTATTCATGACCACAGCTTAATATAATTTGTTTGTTGGTTTCAAACCTCTGATGCAGTTTGTGAACTTGTAATGTATGTATTCACCCCAGAAGACTTTGCTCTATCTCACTGAGAGTGTCTAGAAAATCTCTTTGTTTCACACGCAAAACTACTAAATTTTGCCAATCTCATGTGGGAAAAAAAGTCTTTCTAAGTGTAATTCAATTTTATCTAACTGGTTTGAATAATTTATTCAGCTAAGGGTAACCAATTCCTTTTCTAGGCAATCATCTGTGTTAGTACTTGTACAGATGCAGGTGAAAAGTTGGTCCACTCTTTCCAAGGGTGTTCAGTGTCAGTCCCCCTCCTGCTTGTACAGCTGATTTACAAAGTGGCTGCCTGCAGTAGCAAGGATGTGATGGTGAGCACAGATGTAGCTTATAACATACGAATCACTGTTGAGAAGTGTTCCTTGGTGTGATCTCAGAGCTCCTGTATTACACTGAAGTCCCAAGTACTAGTAAATATATACCTAAGAGAAATTTCCTTCTCATACTTGTTGGTTTGAGTTATTATGCCTACAAATCTTAAGATATGTATATACTTACTCTTGCCATTTTAAGGTTATGTTTAAAATAAAACATGCGGGGTGTGGAATAGCAACTTTCAAGTTGTTATCATTTGACAAGCATTAGCATGGATATTAAATCTTAGGGACTTGGACATGCTCAGTAGATACGCATGGGCTGACTCTGATATGCAGACAGTGACTAATCCAGGATTTCTTAGTGACTTAACAACATTATCACTGTTGAAGGTGGAAGGAACCTACCTACCCTGTGCTGCCCAACCTGCTATATGGTGAAGAGCTGACACAGTCAGACTGCACTTACATCCTTCTTCTGAGTCAGTCTTGTAGGATCCAAGGCTAAGCAATGCACGCATTGGACAGAAAATATAGCAAATACAGAAATACATCAGAGAGGCACTTGTAGAACTGACTGAGGCTGTCATTACTGAGAAATACTAAAAGAATTTTGCTGTGCTTCCTAAGGCAACGTGAGGTTACTGCAAGGTCCCAGAAGTTTCCCCTCCCAAGGCTAGGACTGGGTTGCTGGGTGCAAAACAGATGCTCTGGTAGTCCCCGTGGCACCCTTTCACTATCAGCAAAGGATCCAAATCCCAAATCTTCATCAAGAAAATCTCTGATGGGATGCAGTGGTCTAGGAGAGCTGGCGCAGAGTCATTATTGTTAAGTACTTTGGGACACCTCAAATATGAATGGAGCTCCATAAAACTCAGTTCTATTGTAAAGAAAACAGCTGTCATGAATTAAGGCTGTGCTTAGCTTTTTGAGATGTGGACTGGTGTCCAGTAGGAAATGAACAGAAAACTCAACCCAACTTTAAAATGGAGATTTGTCTTCTCTTTCCCAGAAAACAAAACCCCAGGGATTTTAAATCTATAAACCACATATAGCGTATCACCCAAACAATTTCTTCTGAGGTTTGAAAAACCCCTTGCTGCTAATTATTGCTTATAGATGGTTTGAAAGAAAAATGTAGTTTTAATGCTGGGTTTAATTAAAATGCCTTTAATAACAGTCATGGATTTTGCAGCATAAGTGCTAAAAAGCCAAGTCCTGCTTTTACAGTGAGTTGAGTTCAGAAGAACTAGATGAGCAAGCAGCCCAACCCAGATTTGGGCCAAACTTTGCAAAACAATTTTGTTTTTAATGTGACTGAACTCTGCTTTCCCAATAAGAACATTTTCTGGAAAGGAGTGGTTTTAATGTTTGAACTTTATCATTTCCTTTTCCACAAAACAATAGGAGAGAAAAGGAACACTTCCAATTTTTCAACCCTTTAATTAATAAGACGTTCTTTAGCATATGGCAGGAAAAATATGTGATGAATGTACTTGATAGGTTATGATTAATAGCAGTCTAGGGAGGTTTTAGAGACATGAGACGCCCCATAAACACAGAATTAATACCAAAGTGAACATTTTTATAATGTCCATTTTGGCACTCTCACTGACCTAAGATGTTAGTAGCTTTATAAGTCATTTAATTAATGCATTAAAAAAAATGAAACACAAACAGCACTTTTCAAACCATAACAATTCACTGCATGACTTATGTGGGTTTGAACTGGCAGAGTCAGTGAAAACATTTCCAGTGCCACTTTATTTCCATAAACCATTTGTATTTAAACTTTACCAGAAATTTCTGTGCCAGGTTTGAAGAGTTCAGGCAGAGGGCATTTTGAATAAAGAGGTTGGAAAGTAGTCTGCTCTTCAAAATGATTAAATAATGTAATTAGTAATGGTTAGAAAAAGAAATGGAAGCTACAACCAACAGTGTCTCTAACCCGTTACTGAAGTCTGCTGTTATATTTATTTTAGGAAAATGAATCTCTTGATTCAGGTCTGAAAATACTGTCCTCCCACTTACCTCTCTCACTGGTGGAAACCACAAATGTCTAATGGTGTCAATGCAAAATAACATCAAAATAGAGATCATCTGGACAGTTTCCAGTCTCTTGCAATAAAGGTGATGTTTCTCACATGGTCTTCTCATGGAGAGATCCTTAGTCTGGGGCTGCTTTGGGTACTCTGCTGAGCTGGTGGCAAAGGCAATCAACAATGGAGATGAAAACAGCTAGGAAAAAGGTATAAAATTAGAAGGATAGAATTTATACATGCCCTGTGGCTGTCACTAGAGTAAAATGCAAAAGCAGTGTATCAGTGCAGGATGAGCAGCAAGAGCATGCCGCATGCACTACTGTCCTTTTGTTTCTGAACATCCAAAGATATCAGGGTTATAAAATAGTAACACACTCATCTGCCTTCCCCAGCCTTCATATAGAAATTATGAAAGGGAGGGAAAATTGAGGGTGAATACTGGAAAAAAAAACAAAACACAAGTGTTAACGCCCTTGGAGGAAGGACTGCATCTACTCTTGTTGCTAAACAAATGATCATCAAGGGAAATTAATCATAAAGGGAAAACTGAAGTGTCCGTGTTTTCCCTAAAAAGAAAAGGGGAAAAAAAAGACTAGACAATGATGTGAAATCTTGTTGAATTGGCAAGGATGAGGGAATAAGAAGTTTGAAGGATTTGTGATGAAAAGAGGAATTTATAAAGGAAAATGTATTGGAGTAACATGTATAAGGTGGAATAATATTACATGATTTTCTACGAAAGACCATAAAACAGTAAGCAGTGACATGTTATGGATAATACTATTCAGAGTACATAACTTGCTAAAATATATCATGAAAAATAAATATTCATGATAAGGTCCAGGTTTTCTTAAGTAAGTATGATAGCAGACGATTTTCTTTATCAACTAAGATAAGGTTAATTGAATAAGAGGGGGCCCTTAATTTTTCCTTGTTTTTATAAGTGATAAGAAATAAAAACTTGTTTCAAGTGGATCACGGGTTGATTGAGTTAAAATACAACTTAAGGGTAAACAAAGGCAGTTTTGTAATTAAGGTTTTAGATTTCAAATAGATAAAGAATGAAGAATGAAGGCATCTAATTAGTCATCTATCCAAAAAGAAATCAAGGACCTGAATACAGAGGAAACTGAATTACTCAAAGTCAAAGGGATAAAACCTATCTGGAATCTGTATCATAAGCAAAGGAAAAATCTTTGCAAACATGTGGGGAAAGGCTCCAGACAGAAAGAGGTAAATAATCACCTCAAAAAATGGATTAAGGTTTTTTAAAAGAGCCTTGTCAGGAGAAAAAAGAAAAAAAAAAAAAGAAAAAGAAAAATAATCAGCAAAATGAGCTATACTAGATGTCAGGAAACAGACAGGTAAAATGAGAATGAAATTCAGGCTGAATTACATCTTGAAAAAGAAATTGAGATAATGAGAAAAAAGCTTTTTCACATTTACCATATGTAAAACAATTTTTAAAAGTAAAACTACTGGAGCAAAGGCAGTGTAGAAATCAATGACAATTCAGATACAGTTCCAAAATTGTGTCTTGTTTTTTAATAAAGATAGTGGAATAGAGTAGGGTGGAAAATCACAACCATGAAATGGCTTGGGTTAGAAGGGATCTCAAAGACCATCCATTTTCAACCCCTTGCCATGGGCAGGTCTGACAACCTCTAGAATAAGCTGCCTGGGAACCCACCAAGTCTGGCCTTGAGTGCCTCCAGGAATGGGGCACCCACAACTTCTCTGGGCAGCTGTGCCAGTGCCTCACTGCCCTCTGAGTGAAGAATTTAACCTGAATCTGGGTTACTTGGTGACTTGTGGGTCCCTTGCAACTTGGGATGTTCTGTGATTCTGTGATTCTATGATTCTATAGTTGAGGTGAAAATACGGAAGTAGCTGACTGACAATTAGGGACTAATCTGACTTCAAAAGTATCCAAAATCTAACAATGCATTTTGAAAGAAACAATACATCGAGAGAAATGAAAAATGTTATAAAATGCAGCATGACTTCAACAAAACTGAATCACGCAAGAATAAGCAGATATATTTCTTACTTATTAAAAATGTTTTCCTAGACAAGGAAAAGGCAGTGGTTTGTCTGGATTTCAAGCAAGCATTTGATATAAAGCCATAGGGAAAACTTTACATTACACACAGAAGCTGAGAATTCATATAATAACAATACGGTCGTCAGGGAACCGCCTAAAGGGAGGCACACAACAGGCTCTGCTGAAGAGAAATTATCAGGTGAGTGAAAATCTCTATTGTCTGACAGACTGACCTTGGGACCTACTTACTTCATACTTTTATTAGTGACCTTGACACAGGAAATAGAAAATGAGAGTTATTTACTGATGACATAAAACTGGAAAGCATGAAAAGCACTGGAAAGAAAGAAATGGATAACCCTGGGGCCTGGTGCATGAGAAGTGAGATTGCATGTAACAGAACTGAGAGGAATGCCCTTATACAGAGAGAGAAAAGACAAAGGTCTGCCTCTGCTTGTCTGCTACTGGCTAATCTGAATCTTCAGACATAGCTGGAGGGTGTCCAGAGAAGGGCAATGGAGCTGTGAAGCTCTGGAGCACAAGTCTTGCAGAGAGTGGCTGAGGGAACTGGAGTTATTTGGTCTAGACCTGAAAGAAGGCTGTAGTGAGGTGAGAGTCAGCCTCTTCTCCTATGTAGTAATAGGACAAAAGGTAATGGCCTTAAGTTGTGCCAGGGGAGGTTCAGATTGTATATTTAGCAAAATTTATTCTCAGAAAGAGTGGCACTGCAGTGGCACAGGCTGCTCAGGGAGGTGGAGTCACCGTCCCTGGAGGTGTTCCAGAACCGTGTGGATGTGGCACTGAGGGATGTGGTCATTAGGCATGGTGGGGATGGACTGGAGGTTGGACCAGGTGATCTTAGTGGTTTTCCCAACCCTAAAGATTCTGCAATTCTATGACTGATAGCAAGCACACACATACATTGTGAATTTAGACCACCTGCCTCCAAACCACTGAACTCGACTAACAAGGATTCCTACTGGAGAGAAAGAGCTGAGCATATGAAAGGATCAAAAAATTGATACGAACCATCCAAAGGATGCAACCATGATTAAACCCTGAAGATTCTGTGGTATGTATTTATGGAAGGTATTTCCAACAACAAAAGGAAATGATAGTATTGTGTGAGAAAATGTGGAAAGCCCATAAAGTTTTCTTTCTTAGTCATTTATTACCAAGAAAAAAAGCACTGAATCTGAAAATAATGCAGAGAAGGATTTCTCAAAAGAAAGGACAGACTACTTCCTGAGAAAATGTATCTGGGTTTGTTTAGCTTTGCACACTGGAGACATAGGATTGTTCTCTTTGAGTGCTCTGGGGATAGAGCTGAAGGACAGCTCTGGCACAAGAGCTTTATACACTGCTTGCTAATCAGAGCTGTAAGGTTTTGAACAGTTTCCCAGTAGCAGTGTTAGAAGGAAAAACCTTTCTAGCTAGTTGTTAATCATTCTATGCAATTAACTTTATGTCCATTAGTTGCATGACAAAGTAAGCAGAGGTCTCACAGACTGCAGCATCTCATCTTGTCCTACACTCAAGCTGCAGCCGCATGCCCCTTGCCAGCTGAGGTTTACATAATACCATTTTTCTCTGACAGTTTCAACATAACCGATTCCACTTAACTTCCATTCTTGTGAATATTTGGATACGTTGAAAATACTGGCCTTAAAAACAAAGACTTAGCTTATTGTAGGAATTTTAAGAGTTAATTGAACTCAGAAACACTAGAGCTGAAAAAAGGAGCAGGGAGGGTGTGGGGCAGCAGGGAGGAATTGTCAAAAGAAGGCAAGTTAGGGTAAGACCTTTCTGAGTCCTGTCCTTTCAAATTTCCTGAGCTTGACACATCATCAAGATGATGTCAAAGTGACTTAACCAGCTATGACACTTCATTCCAATGATGTGGCCAAGCAGAGGAAATTTGAAAGGATGTGGCTTATGGTACTGAAAACAATCATTTAGAGAAATGCATGACTGCTGTTTTTCAATTTAAATGAATTTTAAGCCCTTGCTCCCCTCTCCTAAAACAGTCTTGCACCTCTTGGAACATCTGCATTGCTGCTGAGCTTGGCTAAGACTGTTAAAATGGCTTCACTGTGTTTAAAGAGTAGTCCTAGCTTGGGTGGGAAGACTTCACTGTATTTTCTTCTGTGTACTAAAACGTCTACGGCACTGCAGAGATAACTACTAAAGATAATCTCAAAAATTCTATTATTGTTGTTGCTAATAATTTTAATGCCATGGATGTATAATGGTAAAAGTAGAAATACTTTCTTAGGAAAAGCATTTCTCCCACATGCCATTAGCTGCCACCACAAAGGCTGAGCCCTGCACCACCTGCAAGCTCTACAAGTCCAGGAGCCTCAGAAGTTTCCACACTCTCACCTCCTCACATCTCCAAGAAGTTTCCTGTTTGTAGTCATCTTTGAAGTCACCACAATCCTCAAGAAGAACTGGCCTGGCTGTGGCTGGTGCCTGCAAGAGCAGTTGATCTCATCTCACGGCCTCTACTCTAGCAGGGACAGCCATCTGCAGGATTGTCATGGGGAGGATGGGAAGATGCCACCATGGCTCTTTTAGGATACTAGATGTTCCTCATCTTGCACAGATGCTGCTGTCTCCATTTCTGCTGGATCCTTGGTAAAAACTTTACAATAAAGGATCTTCTCAACATTGAGAGGCAGTGTGCTTAAGAGACAGCATTTTCCCAAGAAATGGAAGGCCTTGGAAGCATCATTTTCAACAGAAAATTTATTTTTAAAAAAGTATTATGCATCAATATGCTTCAATATTCCATGTCACAGTCTCAGCAGCATTTCAGTTACCAAGGCATGAAAATTCTAGCTGTTCTTTCATGGGTAATGAGGGAGCAAATTGTCTGAATATTTAGGGTCCACACAAGATAGTTATCTTTTGGGATAATGAGCCCAAATCTAGGAGCAATAAAATAATTCATAGGAATAGAGGGATAATTATTCCCCACCAATTCCCCCCCCAAACAAACAAACAAACAAACAAACAAACAAACAAAAAACATATCAAAGAAAGACCAGATAGAATTTTAAAATCTTAGGGCGTAAACTAAATCAAATCAAAACATTTTTGAAAGGGAGAAACAAAGGGAAAATACCCAGAAAGAATACTTACATGACTGAGTCACTAACATGCACAGCAACTATAGCTGTTAAAGAGGTCTGAGAGCTTCATTACTTACACCCTTCTTTGTTACAAACAGATAGCTTTTCTGTAAAGAATGTGAATCCTTTCTTTGTTTCTGTCAGTCTTTCTTTGTTAGATGCTGGTTTACAGTGTCAGCTTCCATTGCTGTTTTAAGCAAGTAAAGCTTTATCACAAACAGGGTACATAATATTTTCTGGTAAGTCTTAAATCCTTGAATTCATCTTATCTCTATGGTGACAAGCCTACATTTGGAATAAAGCATCAAGTCTTAGTAGAGACTTAGCATCAAGTCTTCTCTAGAGAGTAGAGGTGTTTTCAGATAAAAGCTGGTTCATTTGATTTGTGGCCAGTTTTTATTTTCTAACATTTGAAGAAGAAATCCACGGTTATTAGTTAGCAATAGATTTTTCAGGAATAACTACTTCGAAGTTAAAAAAATCTATAACTGTACAACATAACTAAAAGCAGAATTAATTTACATAGAGTGGTGATTGCTGGCACCAAATGAGAGCATCATCTGTGTTTGAAGCACCATAAAACTCTTCATTGAGAGACAGGCGAGGAAGGAAGCAGAACAGACCACTTCAGGACCAAGAATAAAATACTTTTTCCTTTCTCATAACTTTTACAAGCAGTTCCGAAGTCTTCCTCATTCACGTACTCCCCCTGGATCAATAGCAGTTTCAGTAGCCCTTAGAGTAGCCCAGAGCTGTTCACATATTTGTCTTTCTACCAAAACAAAGCTGATGTTCAATTTACATTACAACTGGTGAAAGACACCAAAAAGCCAACCACTTTACACAACGACATCTCCATTTGAGAACAGAGCCCTGCTCTGCCAGCAAAGTCCATCCCATCTCTCACAGGTCTGCAATGCTCACCTTGCTTACGCAAAGCATCATGTTGAAAAACATACCGAAATATGGATTTTTGAGTTCAGGGAGCATTGAAACTGCCTGCAGGAGGTCTTGGATTATGCCTGAGGTAAGGTCTGGTGCTTTGTAGGCACCATGAGCACACTGAAAATAGAAAGAATCCTGCTAAACATGTGCAGTAGAGACTATGAACTTTCTGGTGGAACATTAAATTCCTCATTTTTTTTTTCTTAGAGAGTATAATAGCATTATTTTGCTGCAGTAATTTGCCATATAATTATTTGCAAGCCTCAGCAATAATTCTTTCATAAAGATGCTATAGAAGATTGTGAGGCTGGCACAATGTCTTTTAAAAAGAATGTGTGAGGGCAGGTATTAATAGATTTCCAGGCTTTTTCACTTCTGAGCTGTGGTTCTAGTTCAGTCATAAAAACCCAGTGGAAACTATGAACAATACATGTTTTGATTAAATTGTCTGTGGATTTCACCTGATTTATATACATCAGATCTTGTCCAGTGGCAGCAAACAGTTTTTCTACTACCAGTTGATACCTTACACTAGATCCTCAGAGTTTGTGTGAGATTTTAACATGTATAAACTTTAACTGTGTACAAAAGAGGAAGAAAAACGTTCCAAAATCAGCTTCTCTAGAAATCAGATATTTTCATATGAACGTCCCTATAGGTCTCATGAACTCATTATTCATGAATGAAGATTAATAGCACTGGGTTTTTTTTCAGAGTATGTCAAAGTGGAAACTAGTATTTCAGGCCCCTTAAAATGTTCTAAGAAATGTGGTGTTGGGAAGGACGTGTGGGAGGAAAGGTAGTAACAACAGCCATAGAGCTCCCTGAAGAATTCCTGTTTCCTCCGAGAAACAACATCTTTTGTCTTTTGAGGGAACTTAGTGTTAAATGAGATATTTGAAAGGAATTCCAAACTGGTATCTCAAAGGGACTTGACCAGACAGGAACATGTGATTTTGAAATGCTGTTGAGCTGGAAGGGAAGACAAGAACTGCACATCTGTGGAAGTCATAGAGAACAAGGAGCTTTGGGTGTCTGCCTGTACAGCGTAGGCTGTGAACTTTTGTTTTGATACTTACTTCAGTCTGATGCAGTCAAGACCCATAGACGGGATGTATGTAGCTACTGAGTGACACAAGACTGAAGTTCCAACACAAAACCTCTGTCCTCACCAACACATTTTTTTTAAACCAGGAAACAATATTTTTTCAGTGAAAAGGAATTAGAAGTGAAACTCGAAAACAATTATTTTCATAGTGCAGGTAGTTATACGCCTGCAACCACAGTGCATAACAGTTGTAGTCCCATCATATAACCCCCAGACCAAGAAGAGACATCACACTAAAATGAAATTTCCTTTGCTGGGTCCCTCAAATGATTTCTCCCACTTTTTTCTTGGCCCTTTGTCTTTTTCCCCCCTTATCTGTAACCTGGTTTTATTCCTAACCTGCTGCTATTCAAAAGGCTATTTGAATGCTCTTTTGGCTTTGCTCCCCATGCCAAACCATTAGTGTTCATAACCAAAGGGGTTCTTATGATCGCAACTGAAGAAAATTCTTGGGCTGCCACAACATTTTTAAGACATGACACTCTCTACAAACATTGTAAGAGCTATTCTTCATACAAACACTTTATCAAACCAGAGTTTTTATCATGGTTTTAGCTTTCCACAGCTGCCACGTGATAAATCATGCAGAAGACAGGTTTGGTAGCAAGATCTATAGTAACTCCCACATTTTGTCAGCTTTTGGACTTCTGGGCATACAGTTATAAACAAACCTGTTAAAATCAAATATAAATATTTACAAACCGGGGACATCCCAGAAAGAAAAAAAAAAAGGTTATATTAATAACTATAGTTTGGAAGAAGAAAAGGAAGCCATCAGGGATAGCCAAGGCTTATGTGCCTCATTAAAAGCCCAGTGAATTCACTAATAGTCTTTGCTTTGACTCATATGGCATTGAATGAAAACAGCATCCAGGCAGGAGTACTTAACTGGGACTAAGAAAGTTTTTCTAAAAACAGCACCACAAAACACCAAGACATTAATTCCCCATCTCTTTGTGGACTGCAAACTTGTCAGAGCTCTTCTGCAGCTTGTTCTTCAGCTCTGTTAAATCTATGCCCTTCCCTCTTAGTGAAAGACGCTGACCTGAGCTGTGCTAAGGCTTTCTACATTAGCTTTTTTCTTCACATATGCTGAGCAGTTTCAAGATACGGTTTTGCTTAGTGCCTTGCACAACTGTGCATGGAACAAATGAGGAATTCTATGAGCTTTTTTTTCTATTAAATCCTAATCCACAACTATTTGTCTGCAGTCTTTATACCAAGATCCGTCTCTTTGCAATATTATCTTAATGATGTCAAGGATTTTTTTTCCGATAGGTCAAAAGTAGTAGGTAATGCTTCAAACAATATATCTAAAAAGGCTGGCAAGAATCATCGTTACAGGTGATACATAGCAACAGCACAATCAATCCTATAACTGTAGTAATTACAGCAAAGATTTTAGATGCTGTGAGAAAGTGTCATTCTCCTATTCGGACAGACTTTGTTGTGGAGGTGGGAAATTAAACCAGACCAATCTCTCTTACATCAAAAAGGCAAATTAGTTCATAGGAAGTATCCACATAATGTCTATACGGTATGTAATGTTAGCCTTCATAGTAGTGGGTCAGGAAGGAATTCTGTATCTTTTTAAACCTGGATTGTTCTGAAGTGGAGGTGGAACAGCCATCCTGCCTGGAAGAATTCAGAGCAAAACTGCAGGGCTAAGCTATGAAACTACAGCAGCTCTAAAACTACTAATTTCGGTATAAGATGTAGACCTCATTATAAAGAAGGAGACAATTACTGATTAAGTGCCATGGGATGGAATGCTGCAGAGGCATGCTCTCAGGACAAAGAGCATGATTTCGTTGTGTGCATGTTTGTGCAGAGAAACTTCACATTAAAAAAAAAAAAAAAAAAAAAGGCTTTACAAACCTCATAACCCAGAGAAAAGGCTTACAACAGGGCTTTGTCTTCCTCCATTCCATTGCTGCTCTTCGGTGTTGGAGAGAGTTGCTCATTGAGGTATTGTGCCAGTAGCACAAGTAACAGTACCCAGCCAGGCAGATGCATGGGTTCCCCATTAAGGTTACAAAGCTATGGCTGAAATAGTCAGCTCTCACCTTGTGGTCATTTGCGGTTCACTCAATCAATTTGTAGCCCTGGTTGCTTCTTAGAAACCAACAATTTCACAACAGTGTGAATAAAATATACAGAAAAAGTAAGAAACAGGTTTGCACTGAAGATGTCATTATCTTTGACTCAAATAATCGCTGCCATAATTATTCTCCTATGGTGAGATTTACAAGAACAGCAGTACTTTGGTGCCAGCTCCACTTGACTGTGAGGAACGAAGACCCAACAAGCAAACCTCACCATTTGTGTTTAAAAAAAAACCCTAACTGAATTACTGGTAGGAAGTGCCTGCCTTTGATAGCAATTCATAATCTTTGCTTTATTTTCTGGAACCCAACTTCTATTTTTTTTATTTCACAAACCAAAGCTGATCTTATGTCTTCCAAAAGGTAATTGAAAGGCCTGCTTCCTTTCTAGCCAAGATCCCGGCAGTTAACTAATCTCTGTTCATCTAGGAAACAGGTACAGTACCAGCATCTGCCTGGGGACATTTGGGAGCACAATACCCACATCCCTGGATGAACACTCTCATCAAGCAATGATTTTACATGAAGCTTTCCTCTTGGAGCTGTCTAATTTAACTATTTCAACACTGGTTGAGCATAAGAAGACAGTGGCTTCATAGCTCCATGGCATTAGAGTTCTAAAGGATGGGAAAAGTTAGGGGTTCCACTTCCATATCTAAGTCAATGCTTCGAAAATAGCAAAGCTGCATAAAAGAAAATTACCTTCATTCCATTAACATCTGTATTATTCTACACAGTGTGAAACATTTATGGCACTGTGATGAAAGTTGAAAGGCTGATTAGAGACTCTGTCCAGAAGATGAGTGGTGTAGGGTTAAACACCTTCTGGAGAGACTTGTATCTGCTTAGCTAAATCCCAATATCATTGGGCTATTGATTAAAAAGAACGAGAAATCTCATGCTCTAAAAAAATAAGTAGGTGTTACGGTAAGAAAGAATGAGAGATACTACCTTACAACAGCCACAAATTGAACTTTGTAGACTATTTTAATAGTTAATTGATTGTTGCCTGTTATCTGCATGTTAAAAAAGGATACTTCCTTAAGGAAAAATCCTAGAAGCTACTGTAATAACATACTTGGAAAGTGTGATTTCCCTTATTGCAGAATTTTCTGGACTCACAGCTGATGTTACACAAGGTTTCTGAGCAGGTTATTGCTTTGATACCTTGTGGCCTTAACAGCCATTCACTGTCTTCCAGAAGCTTATTTGTAAAATATTAATAAAATTATGCGCCTTGTGTAACAAATGGAAATTCAACTCGACGTGTCTACTTAAAAATAAATAAAGCTTCCACTTTTGTACCGCGCCTACATAGACTAAAAACTCCTTCAGGTTTTTGTGTAAGTATTTATGAATTATTCAAGAAGATGAATAAAATCTGATGTTCTCTGATCCTTCTCTCGGGAAGTTTTAACTATGAAAATTCCTCCTGGTTTCTCAGAGTCATTTTTCCTTTGCTTTTTTTCAAATCTTTTGAGAACCACAGTTTCTGAAAAGGCAAGTTTTTGTAAAGTATAGACTGTTCTAAAAATGAACAAGCAATATTATGAAATCTCTGTGGACTGGTATACGGCTATTAAGCAAAGGAACCTTGTTCCATAGGCTACTGCAAACAGCAATTAGTTCAAGTAGAAAAGATTATGGCCAGGTGTGTTTTGAAGTGACTTCTGGTGGGAGGAGGGAAAGGTCCCTCTTTTGTTCATTGTCTGTGGTAATTCATATGGTATCTGAGGAATTTAGGGATATTTAACATTTGTGTTTAGCCAACAAAATACAGCCTTCATGGATTCATGAACTGGATGGAAATATAGGGATTCCTAAAGATTGTCAGTCCACTGTGAGAAGAAAATATGAGGAAAAAAACTTACATTTGTCATCTATGGCATATCTATTTTCTGGGGGCTTTGTCAGAGGGCCCATTAAGAAGAAAGGCAGAAAGAGCCCGTCCAGTGCAGTAACTCATGAGTGAGCTCAATGGCCCAGGGAAGACACAGGCAGATGAAATGGCTGTAGAGATCCTTTCAAACCTCACAAATCTATAGGTGACAGAAAATTACAAAAGGGGCTAACACAACACAGTGTGCCCCCAAGAAGAAAGATACTCTCAAAACTTCAAAAACCTCTTTAGAAGATTGGATTAACTTCTTTTAATCCTTTGAATCATGGACAGATTTGAGTTCAAAGGACTAATGTAATTTTATTATTACATTAAATCAAATGTTTAAGTTAGGAAATAGGAACTGAGCTAAAGGCAACCTTCCCTTATCAGCTTCTAGAGTCTGAAAGCAGGAATGAATTAATTAAGCAAATGTAACAAGTTTAGAGGAATAACATACAGCAGCAGCTGAGTCAGCTTGACCATCAGCCATTTATTGGGGTGAGATGTGCAGCTCAACTACTACCAGATGATTGAATTCACATATCTTGGCAGTAACAGATAAACCAAAAGGGATGCCCAGAGGGAAATAGTGTCATAAATTGGCAAGGCATAGAGTCATTCACCAGCTTAAACAAAATGCTGTCATCAAAGAAGTTGCACATTTAATTCATATAACAGAGTAGGCTGACCTACAAAATGAAAGCAGATTTTGCAAGTTAGCTTCTCACTAAAGGAAAAGTGACTTTTTACCAGATCTGGGCATATTTTACAGAACTGGATTACATCAGGCCATATACTCCACTGCTTGAATACTGGTGGCTACAAAGAGCAGCGGGTTATCCCTTTCTTCTCAGTAGTTTCAGCTCATACCAGTGCCAAATAAGAGCCCACTGATCACAGTAAGAGAGTTAAAAGGTAGGTTAAAAGTAAGGAGCTAGCATATCTGCCCTTTTCCACATCTTTCCACAGGCAGAATATTTCTCAAAAGTGGGATAGTAATGTAAAATTTCGTCAAAGATGGCACATTTGCTTTCATTATGAATCAGGAAATTGTAATAACTAATCAGCTCCACCATCATCAGGTACATACAAATGACGCATGACTAAAAATATTTCTATAAATTAACTGTATGAAATGTGACTAAATTGCAATAGTTTTCATTTCTGCACAATCAGTGAATTCATTGTGTTTGAACAAAGGAAATTCCTTTCTAACAGCACAGGTTTCAGCACAAATAGTTCTTAGATGACAGGTCGAGATTTTCAAAAGACAGCTAAGTAGAGGAAGAAAGGAATTATCTAAAAAATCAGTGGACATTATTTTGTATTTTCATTTCAGTGGAAACACAAATGTTGATGAAATAAAGGTAAAGTGCAATGTGATTAGAAGGAAACATTCCAAGGGCTAGGAATTTCTTCTTTGCTAGCAAATTAAAACCAAACCATGAAACATCTAGAGGTGAAAGAGAAGAAACACATCTGAATACTGTGTTGTTGCCTTATTCAACTATCCAAATTTCAAAAAAGCATGGAGTGTCATGAACAACAGCAACCTCAAACCTAACCAATGTATATCTGTGAAGAGAAGGACCCAGCAACATTGTGTCTGGACTGTCAGACTGTATAGTTCAGACCAAGAACAAGAGCTAGGAGTTTAGGAGACACAAAAGAAGAGTCTTCTGCTTCAAGCCTTACACCTTAAACACAAATCACTTTGGGCTGCCCAGCTTTTGCAGCTGTGGCTGTTTGCCACATACGTTTGTATTTGTGTACATCATATGAATGACAGAGCTCCATCCGATTTCATCCTCTCTCTTATATGGTTTCTGCAGAAAAATCAGGTCATTGAGTGTGCAGTGCTCAGACATTCCCATGGCAACTGATGACAGAAACACGGGATTAGGAGATGCTGGCATTGCTGAGCTAGAAGAGAATCCCATCCAGGAAGGAGAAAACTCCACTCCCAACAACTTCCACAACAGAAACAGGAATTTCAAAAGCAGTGAGTGAAGAACTCCCAGCAGTAAGCTACTCAGAAACAATCAGAAATTCATCATCAAAAATTCTGTTGAACGAAACAATCCCAAAATAATTGTCACGAGGATAAGTCATCAAAACCTGTGGAGAAAAGCCTGTGTTGAGTCAGCAGTAACTGTGATGTTAAAATCAAGATCATTTTGCCATTTTACCAGTGAAAGCAATAGACAGTGGTTGAAAATAGCATCTCTAGGTAATTACACTATGAGTATTTTGACTCATGGTAAAAAGCTGAGTGCATTTTTACATACATTATTCTCTTAAACCAAAAGTTAACGGCAGAAAAGACAATGCAGGAATTACGTGTGAGTACATTTCGCATAATCAGATGCCTCAGTTTGAATACAGTGAATGCAGTGCACAACTTCAGGCGGTAACAGGAGACTTGACAGCCAAAGCCAACTCCCACCAGCATTACTCTGGAAAAGGAACAGATATCATCAGCCATCAGCCCTGTCCTGGGGGGCTGCGGCAAGACCCCCAAACTGCAGCAGTGCAGATTGCAGCACTGGGCTGAGCACCACTGGGTTAGAAGTGCAGCTGGCAAGGGGCAGTCAGGAACAAATTAAAAATGGGGAAATATAGGAAGGGAAAGAATGCAGAGGCCCAAAACAAAAGTTGAAATCATGTCACTTTCTGCTTGAGGGTGTTTCGTAGTGAAATGAGCTAAGGCATTTTCTAATCTCACAAAAGAAGGAACACAGAGCATGACACCTTCCTCCTCACCTTCTGCCTGGGTGGCCGCGATCCTTCTTGCAGTCACTACTGCAGCCTACTTATATGTTTGCCTGTCATGTTGGGACTCTGAAATCAGAAGAGCTCTGCCTGGTTCCTAGACAGGAAGTTGTATGACTCATACTGGACAGGAGTGATGTGATGAGCTGAAGGACCTCAAGCACTATATTTCAATGGAAAACTAAATAAGCTGAAAGATCCCCCCACACACCCATCACGATTTTCAAAGGTGACTTTAAAAAGCAGCATGAGAGTCAGCGTCTCTTCAGCACTGTGCTGCAGTTTAAGTCATGTCTACGCCCAGCAGTGAAGTGCAGAGGCAAACTGCCCTGAGCTACCTATTTCCAGAGACAGATGCAATATAATTACTAATTGGCCTTGCTTCAAAAAAGGGATTTTTAGTTTGGGTGCAGCCCCACATAAAGCCATCTGTGTTGCAGCTGGGACAGGAGCCAGCACCTTCTCGCATCCCCATGTTTTGTGATGGAGGCACATCTTACCGCCCTGCCTGTGGTCTGTGCCCAGCTGTGTGGGGTGGACATGCCCATGAGTTACTGCCTGATGAATAGCTGTGAAACAGTTTGTACAGAAAAAGCTTCAGCTCGTACCTGTGCTTTTGAAATCAAATCTCTATTTCATTTACCTAAATTCCAAGCAGATTGGCCTATATAATTTTTGGTATGGCTGCTGTACTGACTTCTGAATGGCTTGAATTCTTGGTTGGAATTTTGTGCTTGTTTTGCAAGCCAAAATCCCTGGGCTGTAAAACAGAAGCTGTGATTCCAGTGGATAATATACTCCCCAGCATTTTTGCTGCTCCTTTCAGTGGCAATGAACTGTGAAGAAGCTTAGCAGTTAGCCCTCTGCATTGTGCTCTGCATTGTCACATGTGGCATTTTGAGCATCTGATGTGTAGATGACAATTGCTCTGTTGCTGGCGCGCACCTACGTGCTACTGCTGATTCTTCCCATTTCACTGCTAGGGCTTCATATTTGCCTTAGAGAATGAAGGAATGTGCGTAGAAAGTGTTTTTAATATTGTCTGACCACCACTCTCTGACAACCTAGCTCCTTCTCAAGTAATCCTTGGTTGTTACATCTGCCATTTCCAGTATCGCCCCTAGTAGAAGCACAGGTGATGCAAAGAGCTGGCTGCACATTGAAATGACAGCAACAGTGTGGGGACTTGCTGCAAGGACTTTGACCAGAATCAGACAAAAAGACTCAGTGGAGTGGGAAGGGGACCTGTGGGAAGGAAAAGAAAGATTCATCTTAGGTTTTTATAGGATACCTCCTCTACCTTCTGTCTGCAGTCAAAGTTGCCACATGGTAGCAGTTATGTCAAAACTGTTCTTCAAGTTGTGGTTGCAGAAAAGGCACCTACTCATATTCACGCATCTTTCCAAATAGTCCTGACCTGGCCACTAACATTTTTTCTAAAGTCTCCTGAGTAACTAAATCTTGCTTTGTAATTAATATGCCCTTGCTTAAAACCTACTGGAGAAATGCTGTGCACCTGCAACAAGCCACATAAAAGTGCGGAGACAGTCATTTTGTGTCCTAGCAGCTGACATGAGTGAATTGTAGAGAACTCAGTACCACACAGTATCTCCAAAAATACAACTAAATGAGTACTGAACTCTTATAGCCAAAGGTGAAGGAGAAGGAATTTTAGTGGCACTGGAATATACATCAGCCAGAGGACAAAGGGCTTCATTTTATCAGAAAATATTTTGCTGCTGATGGTTGCCTCCTCATACACCTTGCTACACTCAGAGCAAAACAACAGATCATGCAGAAGTTATCTTTAACTTCAGCTAAGATGTTTGCATGTTGCATTTTGCATCGTGTTCTCATTAGATCCAGTTCACTAAGTATAATTACAGCACTTAAGAAATCATGTGAAAAAACGGGCGAGTTGCTGACATTCTGGTATCAAGAGCAGACTCATGTACACATGTTCTCACTCGTGCTCTCCCACGCTTTTTCCTCCTTTAATTATGTTATTTTTCTAGTAAGTAGCAGATTACCTGACATGTATGTCAATTACTCATCCTTTTCCCATTGCAAATCTTACCATCTGTTCAAGACTTCTTAGGATTCAATTGTAGTTTTCAGCTGACTTCATTATTCACCAGGTCAGAACCTCAAATATTTTTTAAAAATGCATGATTATACTGAAGTCTAAATTCATGGTAAGCTTTATGGAGGAACAACAGCCTACTCTGGCTGGATGTAAGAACTGGATCTGACTGAATATATGTTTAAAGATGGAGACGTAAATTATTGTTAACTCCAAATGTATTGATCTACTGTTCTTAATTATCACATAACAGTTCCTGGTTTTATATTTTTATATAGACAACATATCTCCTGTAGATTTCTCGCAAAGCATAATATTCCACCTTGTTCTCACAAAGGTGAGCAATCCCTGGGAGCTGCTGTGTAGGAAAGGAGTTGTCATGCTTTGTTTTTAGCCACTCACTCATCCCAGAAAAGCATTCAGGTTTTTTGACTCCTAGATTAATTCTATAACACTCTCAGGTTGAAGGCAGGTGCATTAAACCCCAATTACTTCAAGGAAACAAGCACAAAGATAGATAGTTTGATCCACAAAAAATAACTAACTGTAACTTTTATTAAGTTCAGTGGTTTATGAGTGTGCTCCATCCCTTTAGGGATGACAAACACTATGCAACTTGTTCAATTCTGCTAAAAAACTATCCTCCCTGTTTCTGTTTATCAGTCCCATTTCTGTAATATTCTGCTATAACATAAAAATAGAAAGTTGATGGCGGTCTCCTTGGTCTTCAAAACATAACATGTAAAAAAGTTGACATTAAAAGATCAGCCTCACAGGATGTTTTTAACAGATTAAATAAAATATTAAGCAATACTTCCTCTTTGGTAAGATTCTAAAAATGCATCACAACACCAGAAATAAGTGATGCTAATAGCCCTGCCACTGTTCCAGCTGACTAAAAATAGAGGTCTGTGACAGGCTGAGAATAAAAATATTCAGTCAGAAGTTTGCAAATGTTAGTCATACTTTGATTCCTTAAATTGAGCTTCAGTGCAAGAAATGAATATAAAAGCAAACTCAAAAATAAACTTTTGGAGAGCTATGAGGGTGTATTACAGACATCTTCAGTAGGCGTCTATTTCTGTTCCAGTAAATTCATTATACCAAATACCTAGCACAATAATTAGATTTTTGCAAGTATATAAAGTTCACCATTCATTATATTGCATGCACTTTCGACCTATGCATGCTGTTCTAGAGAAAGAAGCTTCCCATCCTTTTAGAGGAAAATATATCTCTAGTTTACCATTTCTGCACTGTCATTTCATTCTGTTCTGATTCATTCACTGATTCATTCATTTCTATGTATGTTTGAGATAACTTCACAATCCGAATTTCTATGGTCACACACATGAACTGAAGTCACAGAATCACAGAACTGTGGAGGTTGGAAGAGACCTCAAGAGATCATCAGGTCCAGCCCCCTGCTCAAGCAGGTACCTTACAATCGGTCACACTGGTAGGCATAAAGGTGAGTCTTAAATATCTCCACAGGAAGAGATTCCACAACCTCTCTGGGCAGCCTGTCACCCTTATCGTATAGAAGTTCTTCTGCATGTTTTTATGGAACTTCCTATGTTCAAGTTTTAGGCCATTGCTCCTTGTCCCATCACTATGCATCACTGAGAAGAGCCTAGCCTCATCCATTTGCCTCCCACCTCGCTTTAGATATTCATAAACACTAATCAGATCCCCCCTCAGTCTTGTTTTCCTAAGGATGAACAGACCCAGGTTGTTCAGCTTTTCCTCATAAGGGAGATACTCCAACCACTTTATCATCCTGTCTTTTTTGAACTGGGGAGCCCAGACCTGGACACAGCACTACCCTGATGAGATGTGACCTCATCAGGGCAGAGCAGACAGGGAAGATCACCTCCCTCGTCCTGCTGGCCGTGCTCTTTGTAATGCACCCAGGATACCATTGGCTTTCTGGGCCCCAAGGGCACACAGCTGGCTAATGGCCAACCTGTTGTCTACCAGGACACCCAGGTCCTTCTCCACAGTAGGTCAGCCCCTCATCTGCTGCTGCTTATTTGTGATAATGTGTTACTGGTGTTTAGTGGGATGTGGCACATCCTTGGAGTGCACCTGGTCCCTCAGGATTCTCTGGGGAAAAGAGCTTCCGTGTTGGTTTCCCTCAAGCAGGATCATGCTCCTTTGAATTTTGTTCCCCACTCCTTTTGCAAACTTACAAGCAAATAACAACCTACTTTCCAGAGCACATCTTTTTCATGCCACCATACTTTAGAAATCTCACAATCTGCAGAGGCTCAACCTATCTAGGAAACACACTTTAAAGTTAACTTACTTTTTCCTTAGTTATATTCCTCTCTGATGTCAAAAGAATGTAGGATTTTATGAAAGAAAATGCTCTTTTTTTTCCTTAGATCCTCAAAACCTTTTTAAAAACCTAAGGTTAATAATTCCAGCATGAAATCTTGTGCAACAATCAGGGAAGGGTGGAGATATAAATATCATAAAGTACAAATTCATCACTGAATCTGGACCACATCCACAAATTTAAAAGCCGGTGGGACACTTGGTGTAGAGATAAACACAGATGGACAAGAGCATTGCCAGAGAGGAGGATTAGACAGGACCCATGAGTGACGTTAAGGAATGGTCAGATCAAGGCAGTGCATTTTACTCCCACTAACATCCTTGTTTTCCACCTCTTCCAGTAAGACGAGGCAAGAAATGCCTTACCCCCCACTAAGAATTCTCGCAGCAAAGAGTTTTTAATGGTGCAGTCAGTGGGTTCTGCCTGGGTCTGTGCTTCTGACATCTCTCTATTTAGAAAACTGTCCACTCCATGACCTTACTGTGCTCTTCCCACTTACTATGTTGTTACTCAGCAGTGGGCAAGGCCAAAATCTCTCTTGCGAACACTGTCCTAAATCCCATGACTACCCTTGTTGGCTATGTGTCCTCTTCTAAAACATTCAGCTCCCAGAACCACACATGTATAAGCCTGCTTCTTGGTATTAATTGTTTCACTACATACAAACACATTGTATACAAACACCAAAATCTTCCTCTAAAGAAAATGTTTGGTTGTTGTACCAAACCTGGATAGCACCCTCCAATAAAAAAAAGACACACAACATTGCTTTCTCTTCTGCCTTGCTTCGTCCTGGGGGCTTTGAACTCACTGTTTGTTTCAAAATGTAAAAGGAAAGTTCTCATTTCTGAGATAGCCCATTCCCTTCACAGTTGTTTGCTTTCCGTACTTGTGTAGTCACACAACTACTATCAGCACCTCTATCACAAGTGCTTAATGTCCTATCAGTAGGGAGTGATGCCTCCATCTCAACAGTTGACAGCCAACACTAGCAGTGCTTTAGCTGATGTTTGTAAAGTAAACCCTGAATTGCTTTAAGCAACTCTCATTCCAACTTCTGTATGCAGTGGGCACTCACAACGAATTTAGTAACCTAAAAAGCATCCTGCGTGAGTCAAAGTAAAAAAATCAGTGCGGGGTTTTTGATTTTATAATCCGCATCACTATATTTATCCACAAGGAATGATATGCCAGAAGTTACAAGAACTCGTGAAATTTTGAAAATGAAACCTCTAGGATGACTCTTAAGATTTTGCTTGACTTATCTGGGAAAAAAAGACTGAGTTCCTCTTCAACACCAGCCGCAAGCTGACATGAGCTTAACACAACAGTCAAGTAATGCATTTTGGATATTCACACCTAAAAGATACTTGTTACTCTGGGACAAGTCAGCTTTACTGATAGAGTCTCTGACATTAGGTATGACTTCTCTTTAGACTTTTCACTTCCTGATTATTTGTTAATGTATGGTAGTTGTGGATGCAATCAAATGCTGCATCTGCTGGCTCCCATTCATTTCTGAGCATGGCTGATGCATACTGCCTTGGTGCACTGAGACTGTACTGGTGTCTGCATCCCAAAGGTTTGATTCCCATTTAAACTGAGACCTGATTCCCTTTTACAGTCCTATAAAACAGCAATGGAAAAAAGCCTTAGCAGTTAGAACAGGGAGCTGAACAAACTGAAAATACCTATTTGTGAGGTAGCTAACCCAAGATATTTTGGCCACCTATAAAAACTTTTCCTACAGTCATCCCAGAATGTTGTTAATAGCTCTTCATAGTAGGGCCAAGACACACTTTTTAAAAGGTTTTAATGCCCACTTCATTTCAAATCTGATCTTTGTTTTTGCCTGTTCCGCAGCCAGCAGCTATGAACAAAATAGACTTTGAAGCCTGCAGCATTATTAATCTGAGACTTATAACAGTAATGGA
This sequence comes from Perdix hodgsoniae, assembly GCA_035772895.1. NCBI lineage: Eukaryota > Metazoa > Chordata > Aves > Galliformes > Phasianidae > Perdix > Perdix hodgsoniae. The sequence continues at coordinate 5,789,792 of JAPSGF010000044.1, forward strand.
GAGAGAAGGAAATAAATCCATTCTCTTAGCACTCCTAACTCAGTGTAATGGCCCCAGAATGACAAGCTAAATATTACTCCAAAATTATCAGGTTTCATTTCTTGTGATGGATAGCAAGCAGCAGATTGTACTTTATCTTTCTAAGCTGAGTTGACTGCAAGCAAGGAATGCGCAGAATGCCACAGCCTTCCATTCCCCCTGCAAAGCCTCTTCCAGCAGAAGCTGTGTATCATAATGCAACATTTAGCACTTTGTTCTTCTACTGCTTGGTAGCCCGGAGCAAGATGGTTCCCCAGGAAATTAGAAAAAAAACAACAACCTGAAGCAGTTTCTCTTTGCAAGCCTACTGAGAGTACGCCTGTGTTGACTCTGGAGGAGATTGCAGGGCTTGGTTAGGCAAAGAATCTCACAAAATATATCATCAACATATTTCTTGAACTCAGCTTTGATCAGCTTCTTTTACTGTCCAGCAAAGCAGTTGGTAACCACTAAAACATGCGGAATGATGTCATGTGGTATAGCAAGGATCAGCCCTGAGTATAGGATGGTCAAATGCCTTTAGAGTGAAGGCACTCTTCTCTGTCAAAGGCATATCAGAGTAATGACAGGTCCACACTTTACGGGTGCCCAAAGGCTTTGCAAGTGGTCAGAGTCACCAGGGATAAAAGGGCATCTTAATTTCTAGTGAACAACTTTCATTTATCATCACACTTGGTGTTGCATGACGATAAACTGTCAAGTTTTCTGCTGTTTTTTTCTTTTTTTATTTCTCTCCTGATAGAAAAGTTGACTAAATGAAGAATCTCTTCTATATTTTATTGTTATTCTTACCAGTCTGATAACTTCAGTTCCTATAGAAAGAAAACAAGCAGCAAACTGAGTTTAGCACTGAAATATGGGGAAGGCCTGGGGGAAGCATTTACCCATACACTGTAATTAGATCTGCTTTGAAAACTGAAGATTGAAATAGAGTTCAATTAGCAATAAAATTAACTGAGTTGCTCAAAGACTTGGCAAATAAGATTTCTCCTTTAAAAATATTTGTGCTGATTGTTAGGATCTGTGGAAGTTGCAATATATCTATCAGAGGAAATTTCAAACTGGTTTAAATACTCAAAAAGCACAGAAAGGCATATTTAAGGGAAGTAGATCTAAAGATGCATTATTATGTTAACAGCTGATAAATCACCATATTAGGAAAACAAACAAAGCTAAACAACCTTGATTCAGGTCTCTTCTGTTCATTTATCATTCCTTAAGAAGTTTTCCTCTACATCATAAACTTAGGTTAGGTATATTGGAAACCAACAAGAGCAAATTAAAGTGCATCAAAACCATACATTTCAGGCAGCATGGGAGAGCCTGCCCTAGGTGTACAGCATCGATATTCTGAAGTTGCATCAAGCCCAGAATGATCTCGTCAATTTCAATATGTAAGGAAAATGTTGCCGAAATCATCACTCCCTGTGGCTGCATTTCAAGTGGGTGATGAGCATGCACAAAGTCCCTGGTCCCTGAGCACCTAGGCTGAGGGCTTGCACATACCTAGGAGTAGTTTCACACTCCTCTCCAACCCCACAAGCCTAGGCTTTGCAATTGATACTACTTGTACCACCTGCATCACTTCTCTTTGCTAAGTGTGGACCAAAATTTTGCTCTCTCAAGATCATCTTCTTTGGATTGAGGTCCCCGCTTCTTTTGCCGAATGTGTAGGGAAGCACCCACCATGCCAGTCAAATGTCTCTGAGGATGCTGGGAGAAAACCAGGAGCAGATTGTTTTGTAGCCCATTGGTTTGCAGTTATGGTGAATTAACCTCTCCTTCATAAAATACATAACCAGCAAGACAGAGCTGCCTGTTTTTGCATTAATTGTTTCTAAAGAAGAGTACAACGTGGCATCCAAATACATTAGTCCTGCTTTGCTGGTGCTTCTCAGCAGGTCCGAAGGTAAAATTCCTATCACTCAGTAAGTCTGTCATCATGTCCAGCAGAATACACAAACATCCACACACCTCTGTCTCCATCATTACCCTATTTTCTCCTGTTTAAAAGCAAAAGTACAGGACAGAGTTGCAGTGTGCAAACTCTGGGTTGGAAAACTTGCTCATCTTTCTTCATTTCCAACTTTCTTTGATGCTTCTCAAGGGCTAAGTGCCTTTTCTACAAGAAAAGCTTACGTGTTTTCTTAATTCAAGCATTTCTGAAAAATATTGTGCAAAAATTATTCACCTGTTTCATACAAAGATCTCTTCACAATGTGGAATGAGCTCAGTCAGTTAGAAGAAAATAATGGGGTAGAAGAATGGCACTGATTTCTGCACTCTGTCAGTAATGTGCTATTATTACAAGAATGCTTCGGGTTATATTTTTTCTGAGCTGGAGTAATAGATTGTGCTTTAATCTTTTGTCAGTCCAGTTGTTTAGATCCCATTTGAAAAGCTGCAGAGAAAATGTCATTTTCATAAAAACAATCCAATTCTTCTGTAAATATCTGCTGTCACATTTATCCTTCTGGGATGAAATCCAATTATTATTATTTTTTTTTATTTAACTTGCTACCAGAGGAAGCAATTGTTGCAAAAACTGTTTCAATAGGTACCATTTGTGAATGTAAACAGTTTCAGATTTTTTTGTCTGAAAGCTTAGTTTCATAATTTCTGGTGCTGATCTGCAAGTGCTGTCATACAGAAATAGACTAAAGCATGCTGAACCAACACGTAAGCAGCAGAGAAGGGGGAAGAATGGGCCTGTTTTAAAAAGGACTGGAGATCAGAATGGGAGGCTCCGAACACAGATGAATCACATTTATGTGAGTTGCAAAAGGGAGTCATTCTCCACATTTGGAAAGGATAAGAAATATCAGGCTGTGCTGTGATCTCACCATTCGGAGTTGTAAATCCAGGAAGAAAAAAAGGATCAGTGGATTAGAGTTTGAATCAGAATATGAGCCTTCTGTGAACATGACAAGGTAGATGTCTTTACTACAGACGAGTGGTGGTTCATTAGACACCACGGCATAAATGCCTTTGAATTTTTACTGCTACCTAATGTCTACTTATAGGGACACTTCAAGCAAAATCACTTTGAGATAAATCACTCACAAAGGGTAAAAAGAAAAAAAAAAAAAAAAAAGCAGGGCAGATAGCAAAATGAGAAAAAAATTGCTTGCTTTGTCATGCTAAGTTTACTAAAAAGTAATAAAACAATGACCCTGATGAGGTTCTAATACATGTGTGAAACTTTGCTCCAACAGTTTTGGGGTATCTCTGCTCTCAACAAATGTCTGGCAACCCTGACATGTGTTCCACTCTTGTCTCAAGCAGGTTGGCAAGAGGCAGCCACCAACCACTGAACTGGGAATATGTCTGTGATGGCGTAACCATGTCACAAGACTGGTCTCCATGGAGCTTCCAGCATGTTTGAAAGATATTTCTTTGTGCAGGCTTAGCTGTTCTGCCCAGCATCATCTCCCCCTCTGTTGAGTCCTTAAAGGCCAGCTGCTGTTTGAAGAATGACTTCAGCCCCACGAGACCAGGAGATGTGGGTAGTCACACCAAGTGATGCAAAGCCTCTGAGGTAAATGATGGCACAGTGAGCAGAGAAATGGGAAATCAGACCCATGTGGCTTTCATGGGTTGGGTTTTCTTTTGTATTTGCTGCCTTCTTAAGAAGAGGGCTGTCTCAATAGTCAGAAAGAGAGCAGAAACTGGTATCATACTACTCTTCATTCACAAGCCCAGCCTAGATTTCACATAACATTGATTCACTCCATTGTGTGTGTGTGTGTGTGTGTGTGCCGTATAGCAACTACCAATAAAACTTGGGCATTCAGTTTCATCACTTCAGACACTGTGTTGGAGCTGGGCATTGACTTTCCTGTTCTATTGTTCCCAAGCTGTATCTGATAACATTTTATGGGCTCTGGACATTCATTTATCTCCAGGTTCCAACACTTGCATATTTTATTATAATTCAATTATCTGAACAGAACTGTTTCATCTCTCCCTGTTACATAGCCATGTATCTGCTTCCTCCAAGCTGCTAAGTTACGGCAAACTCCTGATTCAGTCTGCAGTTCTTTTGAGCTCTGAATGCCAGACGCTGTGGTTTAAAAAGATTAAAACCAGAGATGAAACCTGATTGTTGTGCCATGCATCTGCTTGAGATTGGTTGTTCTGTTTATTTTAGAGAATTCTGCTGGTGCAACAAAAAAGCAAGCATCCATTCTGCAAATCTTGTTATGCTGGATTTTACATTCACTTAATAACACAGAATTGTAAAATGATTAGGGTTGGAAGGGACCTTTAAGTTCACTTAGTTCCAATGACCCAGCTATAGGTAGGAACATCTCCCTTTAGACCAGGTTGCATGAAAGCCCCAACCAGCTTTCGTGTACAGGTAGCACTCAATGTAATGGGTTTTGCTAATTGTTGGTCATGTTAATTTTGCAGTGAATAAAAGATTTCAGTAATGATTCTCTGAAAAAGTAGATAATTCCTTCCAGTACCTGAAGGGCCCTACAGGAAAGCTGGGGAGGGGCTCTTTATAAGGGCATGTAGTGACAGGATGAGGGGAAATGGCTTTAAACTGGAAAAGGGTAGATTTAGTCTAGATATCAGGAAGAAATTCTTTGCTGATGGACCTGGAACAGGCTGCCCAGCAAGGTTGTGGGTGCCCCATCTCTGGAGGCATTCAAGGCCTATGATTCTATGATATGATTCTAGGATTCTACGACCACATAGACATGACTTCTGGTAAATAATTTTTAGAAGATGGGTAAGAAAAGCAAGGCTTACATTTTTGATTTAGAGCTACCACCTTCAGTGGTACAGATGTACAAGCACTCACAAATCAGAAAAACAGGACTGCTCCCTGCAATCTGGGCAGCCAACCTCTAGTCTGAAACTGCATTTCCCACACAGCACTGAAATTCCTGTTACCACCAGACAATGGTAGACATTAGTGCATTCAGGTACCATGCCTAAATGACTTTCTAAGGGGCTATATAATGTCAGTGTTTTGAGGAACAGGCATCAGAACTAAGTAATTTGGATGGTTGTCTGCAGAAACAGGCATCAGTTAGAATAATTTACATAGCTAAAGTGTATGTACAAGCACTGTCAAGGTGATTTGCAACTGCTTTAAGAAAAAAGAATGTAAATTGGTTTATTGAAAAGTACTAGGACAAGGATATCAGGCACTTCTTTCACAAGGGGTGCAATAAGCTTAATCAGATGTAACACTGGCTTTTAGTTTTGGAGTGGGTGGACAATGCAAACTTGTGCCAAGCTGCAGTAGCCTGGCTGAGCCTCCGTGATGTATGTGGATTTGACATCCAATTACATCCCAGGGCATCCTGGGAACATAGATAATGTTTCTGGTGCCAGGCCAGGTTAAACGCATCCAGCATAATAGACCCTGCAGATGCTCAGTTAGACAGATGCAGAAAACTCGATGTTATCCCATTTTAGGATGCCAAACAGAGCTTATTTTGTTCTTACAAAGCAAGGACACAAGAGACATGATGAGGAAGTGGTTTACCGCAACAAAAGCATTCATGGCTTGTAACGCCCTCCCAATTACAAGGAGCAGACAATTGTTCATCATAAATGTTAGAGAGAGAAAGCTGGAAGTAGAGAAAAAGCAGCTTGCCATGAGCTAGAATAAAAAGGCTGTACGTGAAAATGTGCACTCACATAGGCTGATGCACATCTGGCACAGCTCCGCTGTAATCAGTGGTGTTAGCCTGTACTTGCATCCCTCTGCACAACAGCTGCACCCAACCCCAAAATCGCCTCCTGTAATTGTGGCAAATGCCGCCTCACCCAAACCACTCCTTTGTTCTCTCCAGAATGCTGGACTTCCTGACTTTCCAAACTAGGCTTTTGCTTAAAAGTCATAACGATGAAAATTTATACCTTGCCCTCTCTCTTCTGCCACATATTTTATTTGCCAGGGGACTTCCTAGGAGGAAAATATCATCAGTGATGCAAAGTCCAGCTACAATGAGAAGTCTCCTATCATGTTTTCATCGTAGTAAAGGCCATATTTGTTCTGGGGCTGAGGGATCGCTCTCTCTGCTTTTGTCTTATTCTTTTGTTATCAGAGGAGGTGTGTTAGCATTAAATGGAACTCTGCAATTGTGAATTTGGCTCTTCAACCTGGGCTTTCTATGAGATAAGGGGGAAAGATTTGAGGATGGATTAGGCATAAAGAAGGTCCCAAACCACTTTTTTTTCAAGCTACTTGAGTCAAAATGTATAAATGATATGTAACACCGGGAGAATAAGTTTCAAAAAAAGGCAGCACAAAACTCTGAGGTTTTAGTGAGCTTTTATGGACCTCTTTGTGAAGGTGGCTTTCTGTACATGTCCAAGTGGAAACCAATGACTTGCTTTACATGGTTGTTAGTCAGCTTCAGGAAATAAATCTGAGGCTCTTCACTTCTCGTCTATGTGTTTCAGGCTGAGACGTGCAGAGTATGTTATGTTGCTAGGGAGTGCACCACGTTCAAAAACCCAGAACAAAAAAAAACTCAGAGAGCTTCCATCTGCCCCAGAGTCATGAGTGGCCATAGCTGCATTATGAAACAGCAATGATATCTTCTTACTGTATCTTACTGCAAAGCTTTGTGATTGCTGAAAAACTCTTGTGGGAAATAATGGAGGTACATCCAAGGCAGAGCAGAGACAAAGAGCAGAAAAATGTCTGTCACCCAGAAACTGCAGCTGCTTTTAGCAACCTGATGAAAACAAGTTTCCCATTCGAAGAATGGTTGTTTTTTTGCTTTGTTTTTAACAAACCAAATAGAATCATATTAATCATCAGCAGCAATTAGATGTCAAAGAGTGGTTTCATTCTAGTGCTTTCATTTTACATGAAGCTGATGAGCAGTGACTGCAGGACCAACAAAGTCACTTATTTTTTTCATATTCCTTGTCTTGGGATTGCCTGACAAGGTAACTTCAAAGCTATGTGGAAGACACATTTCCCTTAGTGCAGCACCTGAGGATAACATTGAAGTAAGGGAACCCTTGCAGCATAACACAGAAAGGGCAGTGTTGTGGGCCCTTGGTCTCCACCAGGTACCCATTGGCACAAGATAACAACCATAACATTGCACTAATATATGCAGAGCCTCAAAGAAATAAACCTTGCTATTTAAACTCAGATCAGTCAGAGGCACTTTTGACTGGGAGATAGCAATGCATCAGTAAGACACTGGCTGCTACTAAGATATGGTCCTGGTAAATGAGCGGCTTATCTCTGATTAGCATGAAGGTATGGCCAAACCTTTGTTAAAAAAAAATCCATTTTTCTTAGCTGGTTGATAAGAAAGTTGGTATTTTCAGTCCAAGACAAAGCCATGACTCAGAAGCCATGAATCAAATGACTAACCACAAGAGATAAATTGGGTATGATCTTCCCTAGCTCAGCCATGCCAAATAACTTCTTAGCTTAATAACACTGGTTGACACTGGCACAATCCCAGTGGTTCCCAGCATTTCCTTATTAATGTGAATGTTTTCGACTCAGCACTTCCACGGTTTCATAAACATCGAAGGCTGACATCATTTAAACTGTAAAAAGCATTTATAAGCATTAAAGCTCAATAGCAAAGCTAACCTGAGGCTTGAGTTAAACCCTGATTTATGCACTGAAGGTTTCAACTAACCAGGCTATGGGATGCCTTCAGCATAAAACTGAGTTTCTCATTTGCTCCTTTCTCTGTAATAGAACAAGTTAAATCCCTGGAACCAAATCCTCAACTTCTAGGTATGATTTGTTCAGTTTGGGTCCAGTTGCGGTCATTCTGTCACAGATGTAGCATAATTCACTTACTGTTCTGAAGGTATGTGGAGACACTTAGAATAAGGGCAGCTTTCACAAAAGAAATCTTCCAGGTCACTGCTAATATAAGTATGTCTCCAAGCAACTACCAGTTCTTTGTATTTTGGAACACAAGATAGAACTAGACAAGACCAATTTCATGGTAATATCATCCCTGTCAAAAAGGATCATGCACAGCACACACTATGCCCAGAGCATTAAGCCAGCATTTACTTAAAAGCAACGCCATATTTACCCTTTCCCCTGCAATAGCTGCAATGGGAAAATAGTCCCTACTCCACGCTTCTGTGTTACAGTGAGTTTTGGTGTCTGGAAATTTATATATCCAGCCCAAACTGAAAAGTGTACCTAGTACTTCCAATGAGTAAAAATGCTTCTATGGTTCAGAAATGCTAGCTTAGAGCTTTTCCTTATGAATACAGGATCTTGAATGAAGCTTCAAAAAGTCCATTTAACTAAACTTGCCAAATCTGACTCCACAGTTTTGTTACTACATCCCTTGTGATCAATGGCTCTATGTTAGGGTGAAGGCTAGTCACAAGCGATGTCCCTCAGGGGTCGGTCTTGGGACCGTTGCACTTCAACATCTTCATCAATGACACAGATGATGGCACTGAGTGCACCCTAAGCAAGTTTGCTGATCACATCAAGCTGAGTGGTGCAGTTGATACATTGGAAGGAAGGGAAGACATCCAGAGGGACCTGGAAAGGCTGGAGAAGTGGGCCCATGTGAACTTAATAAGTTTCAACAAGGCCAAGTGCAAGGTGTTGTACTTGGGTTGGGGCAATCCCAGATATTTATACAGGCTAGGTGAAGAACCGCTTAAGAGCAGCCCTGTGGAGGAGAACTTGGGGGTCCTGGTGGGCAAGAAGCTGGACATGAGCAAGCAGTGCAGCCTGGAAGGCCAACTGTGTTCTAGGCTGCATTAAAATAGGAGTGGTCAGCAGGGAGAGGGAGGGGATTGTCCCCTCTACTCAGCTCTTGTGAGGCCTGATCTGCAGTACTGTGTCCAGACCTGGGGCCCCAGTACAAGAAAAATGTGGAGATCTTGGAATGAGTTCAGAGGAGGATAACTAGGATGATCAGAAGGCTGGAGCACCTCTCTTATGAGGAAAGGTTGAGGGAACTGGGCTTGTTTAGCTTGGAGAAGAGAAAGCTCTGGGGAGACCTCACTGTGCCCTTCCAGTTCTTGAAGGGAGCATATAAACAGGAGGGGGAACGGCTGTTTACATGAGTTGATAGTGGTAGGACAAGAGAGAATGGTTTTAAACTGAGACAGGGGAGGTTTAGGTTAGATATTAGGAGGAAGTTTTTCACACAGAGGGTGGTGACACACTGGAACAGGTTGCCCAAGGAGGCTGTGGATGCCCCATCCCTGGAGGCATTCAAAGCCAGGCTGGATGTGGCTCTGGGCAGCCTTGTCTAGTGGCTGGCAACCCTGCACATAGCAGGGGGGTTGGAACTAGATGATCTTCGTGGTCCTTTTCAACCCAGGCCATTTTATGATTCTATGACATAGATATCTTAAAAAGTGTTCAGATGCCATGCACTGTACTAACAACTCAGTATAAACAGATTGGTGTAAGTTAACAGAGTAGAATAAGAATAAGCAAAAGCAAAATATGTTTGGGGAATGTTTGGGGAGGCTCTGGGGAAGGAATAAAGAGAAAAAAAGTGAAGACAAAGTCAAATTGAAAAGATCTGATGCAGACATTTGCTGATGAGTACATCTGTACAATGACAAACACAATGACAGACTTTCCAGCACATCAGTTTCATTCTTTGCTACAGGCAAAGTAGAACAGTTCTCTCATAACAGAGAGCCTTTGCTTTTATTTTCAAAATTCAGAGAGAGAAAGGAATAGGCCTGCAGCCTTTATCATAGCAGTGAAAAACCTGAAAGCATGGCCTATGCTGAGAAGTCCAAAAAGTCAGTCAAAATATTATGCCGGGAGGCTTCAATCATTTTGAGAATTCCACAAAAGATGCTATTTCAAGTTTCTGGCAGTCGGCTACAGTTCTCCACTGTGCTAGTCCGGCTTTACTGAATTAAGAGCTGTAACCCTGATGTTAAAATGCTCTGCTATTTGTCCCACCTCCCCAGAACAGTACATACTATGAAGTCAGTGCTGCACGTTAGGGCTGACCTAGCATGTGCAGTGGAACAAAGTGTGAATCCCTTGGCTTGACACATGCTCTAACACCAGTCACCAGTGGAAAGGCCTTGGTACCCTCAGACTGTTTCTTACTTGATCTGTTCTTCAGTGAGTGAGAGGGCACCAGGCAGGGAAGATGGAGATGGAATGGGAGAAGTGGACAGTGCTGAGCAAATCAGAGCCATGCTTCCACAGCATGCCTGAAGGGGACAAATGAAAGAGTATACCTCAACAAGCAAGTCCAAAAAGTCTTGATCTATTATAGAGAAGTGCCTGTTGACTAATGGAAAAGGAATGCACAATCAGGTTTTGTCAGGTTCAACTCCATCAATCTTTCTGCTGTACGTTTCTGTCTCTCAGATGTGATGTGAAGGGCTGGCCACAAAACAAGAATTTTATTTCACAATTCAGAAGGAAAAAAAAAATAATTGGGGGGAAGGGGCTACTTTTCAAATCTGTTTTTTTTATGCACCAGAACAAAGCCATCATGCTTCCAAAACCTTCACACATAAGAGCCAGAGAGGAAAAAGAAAAGGAAGCCAAACAGCAAATAGGTCAGCACCTGGGTTTTCTCCTCCAAAAGAGAAGGCCCAGCTCCCAGCTCCCAAGCGCTATCAGGCAGAGGAGGGACAGCAATGTGAACAGCCCTGCCAGAAGGCCGCGGGCAGCCAGGTTTTCTCCCCACGCACACTCCTCTCATTAACTCTCTCTCACCCTCTGCCCCCATCTCCTTGGATCCTCTCCACTCCACATAAATAATTACATATGAAATGAGCTAGCGAGAATCAGAGTATGCAGTGCAGTGGCTAAGAAGCTCCCCGGAGATAAAAGGGAGCTGCAGATTCAAGTTCTTGCTCCATCTGATTTGAAGCTGATTTCAATTAAGCATTCATTGGACAAAAGAGAAATGGCCCGTAAACTTCGGTGGTCAGGGAACCACTCCAAATCAGAGTGAGGACACGAAGTAGGGGACACACTTCCCTGGGAAGCCTTCTAACCCCTGGCAGATCGTTCAGCTCTCACACGCGAAACCTGAGTGGGAGGAAGGTTGGAGCACTCAGTTGGGCCTAGGGGATATGCCTCTTTGGGGGGCTTTCTCAGAAAGGAAACTCATTGGAAGGCAGGAGTCTAGATGGTGTGCCAGAGTCATCAAGTGAACTGATAGATAAGCACATCCCCTCCTCTCAGCAGCATCATGCAGGCCCCCACACAGGCTCTCTCCCACCAGAATTTAAGTAAGCTGAGAAGTTGACATAAGCGTCTCTAAGATAGGACTCATTTTCTTCTTTCCCACAGTTCCTCTACCAACCTACGAAGGCTTCTGCTGATACTATAGTTGAAAAGGATATATTCTCTCAAAAAGTTCCAGAAAAGCATCATTTCCAGGTGGAAAAGTTGATCTTGGTATATCCTATATTGCATGAGACGGATCCAATACTAGTAAAGAACAGTAAAATTATCAATCATAACATGGGAAATGGAGAATTACTTGACAAATGTTTCTCTTTCTGATTCAGAAAGAAACACAATGATATATTCAGACCCTAACTTGATACTTGCTGTTCCACTGGCAATTAGGAATGATGTTAAACAGCAGTCATTAATAACATTTGTAAACTCACAGGACTTGATTACAGTCCTGGTGAGGATTGCCAGCTTGGCTGACAGAAGTAGCTGCAAAAGGGAAAAATATTTAGGCCTTTTAAGGTGTTTAACTCACTCCCACATAACAATCCATTAGCTTTAAATGGCTTAAAAGCCGGTTAACAAATGGATCTCTAAAAGTAATTTTAGCAGAATAGCTATCATTCAAGGAACCGGAATTTAGGAGAGCTCTATTCTTGGTGCCAGCCACAGCTACCAGTTTCGTCTGAGCCAACAGTTCAGACAAAAACAAAACAAAAAATGGTAGAAACAAAGCCAAAACCACTGCAGGAGAAGTTTTAAACACAAAGGGGATATAGGGTGATAAAAGTGATGTGGGGAACAAGTCTGTTATAAGGATTAATTCCCCATCAACTGTACTACTTGCATTTTCGGAACAAAAAGCAAGCTCATACATCTTGCAACAAAAGCTTTATGTCACTCTTTTAGCAATGAACCAGGCAACTCACATGTAATTAACTTTGAAACAACTTCATGCTCACATTAGATAATCAGTTGAACGTGACTCTCCAGAGCAATTCCAGTCTTTAGATAAATAAGCAAGGGAGTTTGAAAGAGTCAGTATATAGCTCTAGTGAGAATATTGCTGAAATAACACATGTAGTTCTGGCATCCAAACTTTACGAAGTGTATTCAGAATTTGGAAAGGGTTCAGAAAAGAGCTACAGGAATGACCTGTGGTCTGGAAATCAGACTGAGACTAAAGAAGTTTAATCTGATTTATCCCAGAGAAGTCTAAGAGGTAATATGATCACAGCTCACAGATACTTGGATGGTAGAGTAACTAGTGTAACTATAAGAAAGAGATTTTTAACTGTAGGTGTCATATATAGCGTAAAAAGCATAATGAAATCCACTAGGTTGAAACCAAAGCTGGACAGACTCCAAGCAGAAACAGGGCATGCATTTTCTTTAAACTGTGAAGAGTATAATAATTGAATATGATGAACCAAATACTCTACCCAACACAGTCTCTTTTTTAGTCTTTTCTTTAAGGAAAGACTAAAATCTGTTCATTAGCATGGACAGAAAAAAATCATGAGTTGTTGCAATTAAGTTTGCTGATATTTTATAGACTTATAGGAACATGAAGGTTGGAAAAAAGCACTAAAATCAACTTTTCAAACCAGCAGCCCACCTCCACCATGCTCATGACCACGTCCTCAGTGCCACATCCACACGGTTCTTCAACACCCCCAGGGACAGTGACTCCACCACCTCCTTAGGCACCCTGTCCCAATTCCTCCACACCAGAGGTTGGACTGACAGCCATAACCTATCATGAATTTTTTTAAAAAAATTAAATCTCTGAATGTGTGGGTATAATTGGTTCATTGTTCTTTTCCTAATGGAACACAACAATCGATTTCACTTCATGATTTCCTAAGACAATACTGAACTATTTGGGAACACAGTTATGTACAGAGAACACTGTTAAACATCCACTGCTAAGAATAACTTTTAAGGAGTTTCAGCTCTACTACTGTAATCTAAATAAGGGTTTCTGCCACATGCTGCAGAAAAACATTGCTTATCTTCCTGTAATAACATGAAGGCATGGCTCCAGAATATTCATTCCAGAGAGAACGGTACTGGTCCTGAGTGTCTGCTCCTGTTAATAAGCTTTACGTTATTCTTTCAACCAAAAGAAGGCTACCAAAAATAGCAGAGAAAAAAAAAACAAGCACTTAAAAAACAGCAATATTTCTAGCTATCGATATATTCCTTCACACTGTAACAGAGCATTTTGTAATGCAAACAGTCACGTCAATGAATCAGTTGACATTCAAGAAAACTCATGCCGCTGCTCACTCTTCAATTCACAGGCCATGCAGAAACTATCCGTCACCCTTCTGAGATTGTTATCACTGCACAGTAAGAGAAGACCACATTTTCTGTAGGAGATGGCTATATCCTTTAAGACCGTACAGGAAAAGTTTACCTTATTTTCATAAAATTGGTAACATGCAAAATGTACCTGGGTGTGGGTTTCAGTAGGAATTCTTCTACGGTTCAGTAGTACTCAGTTCATAAACATTTCAACAAATCTCAAATGATTAATGATTAAATCAGACTAAAATCTTCAAGTTGTGCTCAAGTATTCCCTTTTTGTTTTGGGGTCCACTGACTCCAAAATACCTAACATGTATCTTTTGAAGGATAGGGGAAAATTCACATGAAACTTACCAGAGTAAAAACCTTGAGATTTTGGGGAAATTTTATCTGAAACCTTGCTGCAGAAAGCTCACAGGAAAACACAGAATGTTGGTATTAACAGACATTACTGAATGGAGAAAAACAAAACACATTGCCGGTGTCCTCAGAATTGCACCTAATTTCAGTAAATAAATACTAATTTATACCTTAGGTGTCATGGTGTGTAATCTTAAAACAGTGACAATGGTTTAGACAAGGCACTGCCTGGGACAGCCACGGGTTGGTCTCAGGTACCATTAGAAGTGAGAAGCTCCAGTGCAGGGGTTGTTACAGCAAGCTCTTCAGGTGGCAGCCACAAATACCATGTGAAAGAAAATTTCTCCCATGACTCTCCTCCCTATGAACTAGTATCCAAAGCAGAAACAAAGCTGTCAGTGGTCTAATCCACATTATACAATAACAAAAGCCCTTGATCCCATTAGTCAAAGCCCTGAGCCCACAACAGGTGCCATGCTGGCATTTCAATCCACAAATCTGCACTGGTGCTTGGACAGGACACTTGAAAATCTTATATTTAGTGCTACTGTGGCAAGCGGCAAAAAGTCATCTGCCGGGGATCACTGTGCTCTGACAGCAAAAATACCATTTACTCCTTACATAAGTCTTTTTTTTCTTCATATCTAGAGCAGGGAAAATCACAGTATCTCACATCACAGTGTACAATAGCTACTGCTAAATACTGGCAGTTAATAGACACACTTCCATGTAAATTTCTGCCTTTTATACATCATAGAGAGCATGTCTGTCTTCATGTGACACTGAATAGAGTTTCACAACATCTGAGAAGCAGCACAGATTAAGAAGAGTCTTCTCTATCATTTGCCAAATGTCACTTCTCCTGAGCTTACAGAAATCTTGAATTGCTATTGTGTCTTTATTATTGCTATTTATTGTATTGCACTGCAGTAGTTTCACATGGGGATTAGCACTTCAGCACACTTGGCACTGTACAGTTCCATACTCTTCTTAATACTTAAATTATGTGATCCTCCTCTGCCCCCTCTGCCTCTCAGTAATGTCCCAGATTAGCACCTGCAAAGGGCATGCTTCAGACTCTTCTGTGAACCCTTGAAATACAAAAGCTTCTTTTTTGAGACGTGACAATGTGAAAGTTGGAGATGACAAAAAAATCCAATGTACCATAGCAGTGGAATCTGGTCAATACTTTTGCTACCCAGCAGGGCAATGCAGGGCCTCCAGGCCACAAGGGATATGCCATACCACCTTCGCCAGCAGAAGGGACAGGCAGCTGGGTCTGGTGGTAGCGATGTCCCACCGGCTGGGAAGCACACCTTCCAGCACAGCCTGTTTGCAGACACAGTGCCGCATGCAGCACAGCACCATGGCTTCCCTCCAGCTCTGGGCTGCCTGCAGCAGGATGGAGGCCTGCACTGCAGACGGAAGCAGAAGATGGGGTCTGAGAGCATGAGTCTTGCCCCAACAGCAATTGACTAGACAGGTCTGGTTACAAGCAGCTGAAGGTCTGGCCTACAACGCACAAATCCAGCATGAACAACATAAAAATGGAAAGCATCCTGTGCTAGGGGAACATCTGTTTAGGTGGTGAAAACCCCTTGGAGTGCATCATTCTGGGTGAATCAGCACTGCTGAGACGGCTGTTCAGCTGCCCGAGTGGCTGATTTCATTTTTTCCCAGCTTAGCTGTGTGCCATCGCTAAGATTTATTAGCCGCAGCACTGCACAATTCCGGGAGGTGCGGTTATCAGGAAGTACTTGGCTCCCCAGCACTGTTACCAGGCTTCGCACAACATAAATTACAAGGTGAGCTCTGACTCACAGATAAGCAGACCCTCTGTTATGCCTTGCTCTTCTGAAATTGTCATTCCTAACCGGCTTTCTCTGTTGGTTCTGGAAGTACAGAACAAGACCAAAACTCTTCATTGGTGTAAATGAGCATCACTCCGTCAAAGGCAGTGCAATGCAATGCTTGCAATGCATCTGGCCCGATTCCAAAACTCTCTGAACTAAATGTTTGGTGTTAAGAATTTGTAGGCCTGTTATTCCTCATAATTAAGCCGACAGCCTTAGTTGGGTTTGTCTTACCTCTCACTATGCTTCTGTAATCTCTGTAGATGGGAAGAACAAATCTTGTTCTTTTGATGTGTCCTTTATGAATCAGGATTCTGTCTGCTTGACAGAAGATGAGTATTAAGAGCTTTATCATCCTCTTAATGGTGAGCTAATACAATATGATGCTCTTAATCATGAAATTAAGTCTGGATAAAAGAAAAATCTGAGAAGCCTTGTGACAAGTTCTGGAGGTCCCTAATTCTTATGCAGTCTTCATGTAGCTATGCCATCCCAGGGCTGCCCAGTTAAAAATCACAGTCCTCCTTTTCGCTCTACCTAGACAAAGGAGTGGTTCCCAAACAGATTTATCTTCTGTTACCGGTCAAGCAATGCGCCAGGTCCATGCATAGGTCAGCTGAACAGTATTGCTTTTTTATGCATATTAAAAAGTTACCAGCAAATGAAAACAAAAATGTGCGTATAGCAAATACATCATCAGAAAACTTCAGCATCATGATAAAATTTGAAGCACCTGCAGTCTTCAGGATATCCTCTTCAATTAAAAATATCAGTTTTCATTTTATTTCTGGGGGGAAAAAACATAAAGCACTTCCCTACGGAGTAGACACTTCAGAGGTACTGAAATATTACAGAAACTCCAGTTCTCTGTCAAAGTTGAAAGTTTTGAAGAAAAATGTTGATAGTCTCCACCTGGGTAAACCTAGAAAAAAAATTCTGTGCCATTGCTTTCTTACATATACCAGTAGTCATTTTATGAGCACGGATATAGAACTAAGACATAAGACAGAATTTAAGGAAGACATGAAAGTATTAATCTAGTCTAGCTCTGAATTTTGTCACAAATCTCACAGCCTTAACAGAGACAAATGCCTATCAAATTTCAAAGAATGTTTTTCTCCTTCTGTCCTAACATCTAGCTACAACCTTGGCTTCACTTGAAGAGGACTACAGGATCAGATTCTACCTCTTTAAGCAACAGATTCTTGTTAGTTGCCTATTGGTCAGTGACCCAGGGCACAGGAGAAATGTGTAGCTCTTGAAAAGGCAAGTCTTAATTTCTTAACGCGACAAATAGTGGTATGCAACGCCCCATCTACTTGATTATTTGCCCCAGCACACAGAATAAACTAGTGCCCAAGTAAAATCCGTGAATACAGGCTAATACAGCTTGAATACCTTTTTAAATCACAACTGTAATTTTGCTGACAGTATTTTATAAATGTCTTTTTGCTCTATGAAATCAGAGTCTGGCTCCTCATTATGCCTAATGAAACAGTGGTTACAGTACTCAGCTGAGAGTCCTGTTTTCATACCCTTTACTTGGTCTTAACCACTCAGCTGAGTATCAAGTGTTCTGTTACAAACACCCTATGAATCCAGAGTAAGCAGTTTGGTTGGAAAATACAGATATTTGGAAACATGCGCTGCTTTTATAGTCTTGTCACTGGGATAGACCAAAAACCCAATACTTAAATGTATCCAAATCCTCCAGGAAAAGACTGAAAAGGGAACAGCCAGAGGATGACTGAGGGAGGAATCAGTAAACAAAAGAAGACTTGTTTCCTCCACATGCTGCAGAAACATTACTTGGCACAAAACAGTATGCTTGAGCTGCTGATGCATGATGGTATGTCTTGTGGTAGAAATACCAGCCGCATTTAAAGACAGACTCTTCTGCCCCCATCCCTTCTCTCCCAAGCTCGGAGGGAGCCATAAATTGAGTGACATACTTTGGCACAAATGTGCATCATTCAGCTGACCTTAATCTCGTCCTCATACAAGCAGAACTCAGTTCATGTCAGTTTTATCTGAGTTAGTGTTGAACAAATTCTAAGTAGGAATGGAACAAAAATATCAGGTTGTCAACAATAAGCTGCTGAGCGTCGGCATACAGTAAAATTCAAATTAATGGAAAATGATAAAAAGCCCACAGGATAGTCATCTGTCAAACTGACACACACTGCTGCTTTAAGTATAGTTTACCTAATCTGTACTGCCTAATGCTGCTTGAATAATGTGGCTAGTCAGCCTAAGGGACAGATTTCCAGGTCCTCATATCACCTTCCTCCTAGCACTTTGCTCACTGTTCCTGACAGCAACATGTTGAAGATGAATTGCATTGCTTGCATTACTACCTTTCAGTCAACATCTTAAGCACAGAAATGGAATGAAAGTAACCACAGCGTTTACTTTCATTTCACTGTGAGGATCTTATCTTCTAAAGTTTTGTGTTACTGATCAGCATGGTAAGGCAGGATGTAACAAATAACTCTTACAGCAGTGTGAATGTGTTACTCTCATACCATTAATCTGTCACATTTCTATGCCATATTTCCAAAATAAAACTGGATTGGTTGCAGATCACAACCAGAGGAAGATATTTGCTATTAATCACTCTGGGGAGAAAAAAATCACTCTCAGAACTGTGCATTTTCAAAGAGAGTTCCTGCAAAAAAATAATTTTTTAAACTAAACTTTATTAAATTTTGTGTTTGAATACTTCTCCATTTAGTAAAGACCTTTTATCCATTAACACTGGAAAAGAGACTTCATGGGATTCATTCCAAATCAAATTTAGGAGAGAAGCAGGGATAGTGTGTTCACAGACACACATGTGCAATTAAACGAGTACATGCTTTCATAACAAAGAGCCAACTCAATTACCTCCCAAGTATAAAGCTTACAGAGAGGCAGATGTGATGATCTTTATTCCAGAAGGTTTACCGAGCAAACATGAGAGAAAGAATTTGGAAGAAATTTATGTGAAAGCAAATACTTCTTACCTTATAAAATCCCCACTGGCTGATTACAAAAATCTCTTGGAAATGCCAATTAGTCAGGTGTCTCTTTGTCCTTTTTAATTCTCCTACCTTTATTAAATCAATATTTCAGACAATTTAATGGCTCCCCGAAGTCTAGGTCAAACAGAGAAGCAAGAGAAGGTAGAATGAAAGGCTGTGCTCAGTTCTGTGCCGTGATCTAACTGTGGATGAGGAGAGAAAGAATAATTTGGCTTGATTAAATAACTAAATATACAGTGCCTTGAAAGGAAAATTGGCCTTCACTCAGAGAACTCTCAAGGCAGACCCCGACTAAAGCCCATTACTGCTGTGGGTTGCAAAGTTGTTGCAAATTCTCTTCAGAAGCATTTATTTTTGTCTGCCCTGCTCACTGGGCTTCTTATCTCCTCTCTGATACCACCCTATGAAGAGAAACCTCAAGACTGATTCAGGACCCTGACTGCACTCAAAACTCTCTCCACCCTCACAGGCAAAGCAAGACTCTGTCGCCCACATCTTTGTGTTTCTCTAAGCCCTTTCCAACAGGCGCATAAATCTGATCATGGCAAGGAATGGAGAGCAGTCATTACAGATCTTTGTCAGGTTCAGAGGTACACCAGAATTTGGCTACAAGAGATTATCATGCCATAAGGAGAATTGAATGAATGCAGCAAAACTGCTTTGACAGAGGAGACTGCTCAACTGCTTTGAATGAGGAGTATCAATCTTCTCCACAGGAAAATTTTGAAGAACAAGCTGAGATTAACTGATACATCTCCACTCACCATGAAATAGATGCTACTGGTTCACAGCAGTGGAGATCTGGCTGAGGATGTATATTATAAGCCACTTCTCTCTTTTAAAATGTTGTTGGTGCATCCAGCTAAGAACTGAATTATTTGCTGAATATGCTATGCTCATCTCACATGATTAGATAGGAGATTTGAGCAACAAATCTCCCAAACAAAGCATTTAAGTTTGGTATCTAAAGAAGAGGTGAGATTAATTTCAAACCTAATTATCCTAAATACTTGCTTCCCATCCCCTCAAGACTGCTAAGAAAGCAGAATTTCCCCAACTCAAGGATCGGACTTTTAAGGAACATCATTAAAAAAATAAAAGGGTAAATATGCAAAAATAAGTCCATGCATTTTTAGGAACTAGGTTAGATTTAACTGCTTCTCAGTGATAACCCATATGTCTCAGAGTGACGTTATGAAAATGTTCAGAGGACCCAAGAAGAACAAGAAGTGGGAGTACGCTAATTAGTGAATTTTTATCTTACTACTCGTTATTAACTAAAAGCAGAGAGGGAAAGCAGAGGCAGTACTGCAGGAAAAGGGCAGAGAATGGGACAGAGAGAAGCCATAAATACAGAAGACCTTCCCTTTGATTTTGGAGATCAGCCAGTAGCTGAGCCAGAGCACACACAGGGACAAAGAAAGTGGGAAGATACCAAGCTAGGACAGGAGGAGGAATTGTGCCTCTGCACATTTCTTTGCCTGAACAACTTGAGAAATGGCACCATTAGACACAAGAATTGGAGTAGGGCTGCAGTTAAACAAAAAGGAGAACCTTTCCTATTTTCAGAACGTTATTCTCATAATATTCCTGCAGTGCAAATAAACGGTGTCAGCTTCAGTCTGACAATGAATAAAATAAGATCCAAAGTGATCAAAGCAGTGTTTTGAAAGACTAAATTCTGCAATTCACAGTAAAAATCATCAAGTTTTCAAGGAAGTTTTTGTGTAGAGCACTTAGTGTGTTGGTATGTTTGCCTACTGGAAAGAACATCATAAGAAGCATTCAGCAAGAATTGTTTAATTTCCAACTGATCTAAACCAGCTCTTCCTTCTCACTTCACTTTCACAGTAAAGTGCTTGAGGAAATTAAAGCCTTTACTAGGTGGACTAAAAGGATTCACTCAGCAATGATCTGGATAGCTAAATTCTTTCTTAAATTTCTGAAATGAAAAATAAGCACTGAAAATTAAGTTGAAAACTACCGGTGTTTCATCTAGAAAATAACATGAATATAATTCTTTGAATGAGTAAAAATTGTTTTCAAAGATCCACACACTTACTGAAACAGATTACCTTGTCATGCAAAATCCATTTTTTTACTATGAACATTTAAAAAAATGGGAATTCCTACTATCTTTGAGAAAGCAATTATGTTTTTTTACAAAAGGGAAAATTTCATTTTCATTTCTATGACTTTACTCTGACTTGCAACTTCTCTGTAGCAAATTGACTGGACTGACAGTTTTCAGTGTACGTGGATGGATTTAGGTTAGTACAATTCCGTAATGTCTTGCAATTTGTTTGGTCTGTACTTTTTTAACATTTTGCATGCTGATCACATGGACTGAACAAAGTAATATAAACCTCTTCTATCACTGAAAATGAATTAATTTTTTTTGTGTTCCTCATTTGGCAAAACCAACTTATACTCACATGGAAGAACAACAGTTTCTCTTCTCTATTATTATTGGCTATCAGAACTTTAATGTGTGTGGCATAACAAAAATGATAGCAATGTCAGTGCTTAGAGAGTTTCAGCTGCCAAAATAAATCTGTACACCTGCACAATTCTAAGACAGAGAGGCTCCACACCTTGAGGGGATCCATCTCCACTGCAGAGTTTCCTGGATCTGGGCCATTGCTCATATTATACCCACAGACTGAAAATTCCTGAATTCCTCTGCTTTGACTTCTACACGTTACAGCAGGGCATGAGTCATTTTACCTCCTACCTAACGTGTCATTTCCCATCATCTATTGAGTATGCACAACCAGAAGAAGAAGAAGAAGCATAACCAGAGATATTTCTTATCTCACAAGTTTGTTTATTTTGAAGTAATCAGTCATACTGACGTCTGCTTGGCCCTAATCCTGGTTAATAACCCATTTGGGTAAATCTCTTCTGTGGAGGACCATGCTTTATTGTACTACTGAAGACCGACAAACACATCTTGAAGTAAGTTATGATTTAGAATAAGCCCACCTAGAAACTCCAGTAATTTTCCAACAAATGTTGCCCATGAACAAGCTTATGAAGTTCCAGCATGAAGACTAACTTTATCCCTAGGGTGTCCACCCTTTGATGTGAACTCTTGAATATGCTGAGGTTATTTAATTATTCAGTTTCTTGTCTCCTGGTAATTCTATATCCTTGCTACAACATTGATTTCTATTTGTGAAAGCAAGAGCAGATCAGACGGATCATCTGGCTTGTCTTATTGCATAACTCACACCACAGAATTTCACCGTCTGATCTCTGAATCAAGCCTTGTACCTTGTGGGAGATCCAGGGTATCTTGATTTTGTCTCCGAATGCTGGAGAATTTACCACATCCTCAGCTATTCCAGACATTTGTTGCCTTCAGAGTTAAGACATTTAAGTTTCATTTCCAATTTAGATTTTTCTGGATTTATTACTTTCCAAGACTTACATCCTGCTGTGTTCATGGCATGACAAGAGCCTTCAGTATCCCATCTTTTACCACATGCAGAGACTTCATGCCAAGATCCAGGGGGCCTTTCAATCTTCTGGTCAGATAAACCCATCTCCTGGAGTTCCTTGTATCTCCAGCTGTCAGGAGTGGGTTTAACAACTAATTGTCTCTGTTAATTCCTCCCTGATATTTCTGTAGGGCCTCAGCATTTGTGCTGAAACCAGTAAAGGAGGCAACGGGACTGAATAGCATGGGACGTCTGCTCCTGTGCAGACACAGCCCAGACTCCTCCAGCCCCACTGAGATCTCATGCTTTCTCACCACTTGACAGCACTTTGTCACCACTTCCTAGGACGTGCTCCTTCCTCACCTGGTACACAGTTTGCAATGTTCATTCCTTGTCTGCCTAATCTCAAACTCTTCTGGCCTTCCTCAGCAATGCTGGCTATATCTCTCTAGGCTTGCCTCTGGCTATTTATTTCCACAGGAAATACCACATCACCTGGAAACTTTGGATTTTCCTTCTCACAACATAAAGCTCACGGTAATTATTTCTTGACTTCTCTCAACTTATATCCTTGAGAGGCTGCAAAAGGCAGCCCAAAGAGAGACATCTTGAGAATCCTGTAGTAACTGTCTC
This sequence comes from Perdix hodgsoniae, assembly GCA_035772895.1. Lineage (NCBI taxonomy): Eukaryota > Metazoa > Chordata > Aves > Galliformes > Phasianidae > Perdix > Perdix hodgsoniae. The sequence goes on from JAPSGF010000044.1 coordinate 5,812,611, forward strand.
TACACACTTCCATAGCTGTTTGGATGTGACTATTACAGGTGTGTTTCAGTGTAGAGACATACAAAGGAATGTATGGAAACTGCAGGATTTAAACAGTTCAGCACAACTCTTTGTATCCACAGGTAGATATTTACTTTCCTTTTGTCCAGCAGTGAAGCATAATCTGAATTTGTAGCAGTCTACTGAGTGCACGGATGAGCATGAAAAGCCGGAGTGCTAAAGTCTGTTTTTCTGCTGTCCTGCCTGAGGACCTATCATAATCCCACGGAATGCCACAAGGATTCAGCCTATCCCGCAGACCCTTCTAGCCGAGGCTCTGGCAGAGGCTTTTTCTCCAAGCCTACTTTCCAGAAACTCCTGAGATCTTAGCAACGCTGAGATCTTTCTCACTCAACTAATTTGGCTGAAATTAGCCAACCACTTCAAAAGCTCCTGAGGGAAGAGGAATGACTTGCAGGCAGTCGGGCAGACAGACAGACAGACACTTATGCAGATGGACAGTCACAGGCTGAAAAGAGGGAAGATAAGTCATTTGTGTTGTGGGAATTTATTCCCAGTGTCCTCACTGATCTTTTTCTCTTCTACTTTACAGTATCTGTTATGTAGTCATAGGCTGCTCACCCTTGATATACACAAGGACTAACTTTAACAGCACTTGGAGCCTCCTGGAAGTCATTTCTCTGAGATTTCTATCTTACCCCTGTAAATTCATATTACAGTAGCCACTAAGAAAACCTATAAAAAGTGACTACTGCTTGTTCTCAGGATCCATCTGTTGCTCTCAGCAAATCCCAGGAAAGTACTGACAGCCTTAATTTGCTCTGAAAGGCCACTGAAATCTGCTTGTCTGAAGCATCCCATGCCCCGCAAACCTGCAAAATCAGGAAACATCCTGAAGAGCCTATTTCCAGACCCTCTAAGCCACACATGGCCCCAGAGACAAAGAAGAGAGACAAAATCAGATCAGGATGCCTCGAGGTGCCAGGGCAGCCATCTTAGCTAGTGAATTGCAGATAGGCATGGGGTCCCCATGCTTCCCTTTCAGAGCAGGACAGGTGCTCTGTCAGCACCAGGGTAGCAAGGGCAGACTCTGCAGCAGGAAGCAGAGAAACAACAAGCTATTAGGTGCCAGGAGACCTCTGTGGGGAGTGTTAGTGCAGTCAAAATACCATGAGCACAAACCAGACCATACACTGCGGTATCGCACAAGGCCTCTTCTATCAGCCCGGTGTGAATTCGCTGCTCCCATGGGAAAAATTAAAGTGTCCAGGGCAGCAGACAGTCTGTTTGCAAGCTACAGAAATAGTGAGTCGTTGATGTCTAGACTCGGGAAAGGAAATTCCTGTTCGTGTTTAGTGGAACAACACACGTACACACACAAATAAAAAAACAGGAAGGTGCATGCTGCTATAGTCTTTGATAGCAGCCCAAGGGAAACGGTGTAACTGGGAAGAAGCAGCAAACTCAGACAACACCACCAAGCTTGTGAAGAAGCTGAGTGCTTTGAGAAATAAGCCTCAGAAGATAAGTCCAGCACATCAGCACAAAACTGACTCCAAAATTAATGCAAGGGACAAGGCCTTAGGAGAGACCCAGTTAATTCAAACAGTTTGAGACCTCTCAGTGACAGACTAGGAGGATGCAAGTTGTCAGTGTCCTGCCAGCTGAGAGAGATGCGCATTTGGCGCCTTTGAAGCTCCTATCTTTTGGCTTGAGTGTCCATCTGTGCTCAGATACATTAATCTCCCTTTGACTAGGGAACGGGTTGATATGTGCACACTTACAAGACCCTACAAAGATCCTAACCCAGACACATTTATCACGTTATAAAAGACCTGTAGAAGTGCCAGTTTTAGTGAGTACTATGTAATGTGGTTCCAACCACAAAGACTTTATTTTTCCACCGTGATGAGGACCAGAATCCCTTATATTCTAAATAGATAAATAAATAACAAGGAGAAGGGTCAAGGGCTGCAAATCATACTGACCCATTTCTTTAATTAATAGTACTACAGGCTTTTATTTTCCTTCTTTTTTTCTTATTTTTTTTCCTCTCCCTCCCTAACATATTTGCTACTAGACTGGAGGGCACCCTGATCCACTTAGCAAAGACCAGAACAGATTCACAGAGCCTTGCCAGGCCTCAGACATTATGTGATCTGAATGCAATTTCTCCACCCAGTCAACAAACACTCTATTTTTATTATTTTCATAAGAAGCTAGTAGGGAGGGAGTGAAGGAGGAAGAAGGGAGGGGAGGAAATGCCCTTTGACCAAGCAGAATGCCAGAGCTCAGTCAATTGTTACTAGCACAATATGTTAAAACTAAAGCTGGACCGTGTCTTTTCATTTCACAGCAAAGCTTGCCTTAGGACTGGAAAACAAAATTTCTATTCCACTGGGCTGGCATAACAGTATTAGACAACTTAAGACAGGAAATGAAGAAGAAATTACCAGTGAGATGTCGGAGGAATGTAGAGAACAGCCTCATTCTTTTGCAAAAAAAGAAAGCTGGGACAATAACTCTGCCTCTGAACATCACTAATCTTTCTCCTGGTACACTCAACCCACAGCTAGCCCTCACTGCTGGCCAGCCCCCTATGGCAACCCCATCCTATTGATAAGTTCCTTGATAACTCAGCAGAAGGCAATTGTGAGCATGAGAATGCTGTTTGGTGCCCACTGGAAAGAAGAACAGAAGCACAGAAAGGCCACCACTGCCAGGTTGCCATCAAGGCAGTGCCTGCAGCTTCTGGGCAAAATGGGGAGGGTTTGAGTCAACCCTATGGAAAAACCAAGGTCAGAAAAAAGAGACTGCCAACCTCATGGCAGTTCACACTCTTTACACTATGCTGTCTCACTGGCGCCTATTAAAAGAATGCCTGTGAGCAGACTGGAGGCTACTTATCTTGGCAAAGTGAGCTCCGTGCATCCAAGCAATCTTGCCATAAGCAATTCTCTCATACCTTGTTTCTCAATGTTTTCCCAGCTCTGCAGAAGAATCTCAATCCAAATACTCAGCAGAAAAGAAGGGTTTAGAAACACCTACTGAGCAACTGTCCAATGGACTATTTATTATAGAACATGTTGCTGAACTGTCACATTCACAAAAATGTCGGTGGCAACTCCTGAAGCACATGGGAGACTGACCAACTCGATATGGGGTATTACCAAGAAAATCTCCGCTATGGAAGATCACCTTTAGAGGAAACATTGCTGCAGCAAAAGCCTTAACTGCACAACAGTCCTGAAAGTATTATAAGATTGCTGGAGAGCCTTGTGTCTGATTTTTTAATCGTACCTAATACTTGAGATTCCATGGGGGAAAAAATGATGAGAGATTCCAGTAAAATCTTTACTGAGCAACCTTTTCATACAGCAAATCAGATTCCATTCTTGGAGAAGAGTAATGCGCAGTAAGGGGTCCTAGAGGTTAAAGTCTTGTTTAACTGTATAACTATAAACACTACTGGCTGAGGTGATTCAATCCAAGCAGAGTCAATGCCTGCTTCTCAGATTGCCTTCCTTGGCCAAAGAACTGTATCACAGCTCTCCAGCATGGCCTTGCCTCCAGAAAACTGACCTCTTGGTTCATAGCTGAAAACCTCCCAAGGACTCAGCAGTGTTCCCACTTTATCTGAAGCTGTGAAGATGAGTGCATACTTCATCCTATCATTTCCAGTATAATGCAAATTGTGCTTATCTCAGTCTTTCCTGCCATTTTCCTCCAGCATAAAAGATCCTTATTGCCTGAAGATGCAAATGCTTTTCTTCCAGGTAAATATTTTGATTCTGAGTGTGGGTCACTGGGAGGAATGTAATAGCCTACACAGTGCAGGATTAGGGGCTAATAGAACTAACCGTCCTTTTTCATCTTAATTTGCTATAGCCTTCACCTCTGGTTACATCCAAATAGTACAAAGGATGAGCTGTGGAGAGGGATTTCAAGCAGCTCGATTCTTGAAAAAAAAAAACCCACATTAACATTTTTCTTGCTAAAAACACTGTAGCATTATATGTGCACAGCACAGAAGGCAATCTCTGAAAATCAGAGTTGATACAGTTCAAAGTGTTCCCCTCTTGTCCAGACCCTCAAGCTTCCTCTCTGACAGATTCCTAGCTAAGAGCTAATGCCACAGTTGCACTATTCATTGATGAAGAGTTGTACAAAATGGATTTCCAATACCATAAACCACCTCCTTGGAACCTATTGCTAGGAGCAGATGGCTTACACTGCATGCCAACACTTTTGTCCAGCACAAAGAGCATTCAGTGGGTACTAAAAGTTAATATCTGGTAGGTTGCTTTTTCTTCCTGCACACAGCAGTTTGTTATGAAGTTCCTTACTGAGCTACTTCCATCTTTGGTGTGAAGTAGAGGAGGTCACCAGAATAACAGTAAACACTGGGGACAGAAAAACTGCATTTCACGTTAGTCCATCTCACTTTTTACTTGTTAATTCTGCTCATATAGTTTACAATGGCTACTGAATATCTTCAGGACTGCAGATACAGACTAATCAAAATCTTACTGAAATCTGTCAGAAGCTTCTTACTGATGCCTTGGGCTCCTATCACACCCCAGTTTATTACATGCTGGTTGGAAGAATCAAGGAGAAATCAAGAATGCACCTGGATAAAGAAACACATAAGCTGTATATTTTCTTTCTTCTGTCCTTGCATCATACTCATTTGTAATGGTTAAAATATTTTTTCAGGCTCTGAAATCCCACATTCTGTGTTGGTTAATTTTTTTAACTACATGGTGCAGCCAGATGGTGAACCAATAACATTTTTCACCTCAGTTGACACAATTAAACACTATGATTTTCAACCACCAAGAAAAGTTGGCTGGTTAAGTAAGGGCAGTTTGACAACTGAGATATTTATGTAGAGCCAAAATGAGATAGTGCCCTATATTTTAAACAGTTCAAGTCAGAGGAGAAAAATGTAAAATTGGTTCCTAGATAATAACGTCTAATCTTTGTTTTTATGGCACATTGCTGTGCAATTAAGGTTGGCCTATGAAAGCTGTGCATGAGCACACTCAAATTGCTGAATGGCCTCATAGATGGCAGGAAGGAAAATAAATATTCTACTGTTTATACTTTCTGAAGTAAAATCTTGGAGATAAACAGTGTGTCAGGCTGGCAGGTGTGACTTCTTTAGCCTTTGCCTGATGAATTTTTCATTCACAGCAGAGGCTGAAAGCCTAAAACTGTTGATGGAATAAAACCATTGTTCAGATTTTGATAGGAGTATGAATGTCTGGGTCTCAGAAGGGTCTGACTTCTGTGTGAAGAATCGCAGACACGGTTGTGCAGGTGGGGGGAAGGACTGCACTGCAACCATGCTGCTCAGGCTGCTGTTTCACTCAAAGTGTGGCAACATTAGGAGTCTGGGGTTCTATAGCAAGTTGCTCAGATACATCTACCCATGACACCTGGAGACCAGAAGGGTTTTTAGAGGCTTCTCCTGGGTACATAATTCTCCATAAAGCATTCAAAGCTGTGCATACCACACCAGTCTTCATTTTGGCAACTTCCACACTTGCCAAAACATTGCCCAGTTCTTCAGGAAACTACTGCATGTAAGCAAGCAGCAGGAGCATTAATACCATCTTCTGGCTAACCATGACTTTTTTGTCCTGGGATTCTGCTTAGGTCAGCCCCAGTCCAAGGAGGACTGAAATACGGATAGAGAGATATGAATTTGAATCAAATACAGAGAGGAGAAAATGATGAGCAGAGATCATCTGTGCAAGCAATCTCACACTGTAGAAGAAAAGCTGCAATCTCCAGGCTAACCAAATGTGAAAAAAGGCTCTCTGAGTCCCTGCCAGCAAATGGAAATTCCAAGAACAACAAGTTAATCCAATAAGAACCAATAAGACATTAAGATTGAGAAGTAGAGAGACAAATTGTGTTCATACTCCATGAAAATACAGAGCAATTGTAAGTCCTATAAACTCCCCAAGATTATTTTTCCTGTCCAAGAAAACCACTTCTGTCTCATATGGCTTGAATTTAAACCAACTAGCTTAAATCCTGGACTTTAACTCAATCGCTGAGAAAATAAAAAGAAGGTAGGATTGAAGTTCAAAGCTAAGTGTGGGGCAGAGGATGGTGCTGGGCATAGGGATAGCAAGGCAGGCAGACTTGGTCCCCTTCCCTCACAGTTCTCATATGGACTATGGGCCACTATGCCAGATGGGGGTCACCTTATAAAGCTGGAACAGCAGGAATCAAAGGAGAACATTTACTCTGTTTCAAGTTTCTAAAGCTCTGTCTCATCCCAGATGGCTTATCAATGGTCAGTGACTGTGTGGATGACATCATTTTGCATTGTCAAGCATCTGCAAGCATTTGAGAAGAGAAGGAAAGACGTGTATGTATATATATATATATATATATATACACACACACATAACCCGTCACCACTTTTTTATGCAAAGCTTTCTATTACACATTAGCAGTCTTCCCAGCTGTTTCAGGCATAGATCATTTCAAGTTTTTCAGAGTAATTATCTTCACAGTCCCTTTTTCCCTCTGGAACAGTTGATTTATAAGGTGATGGCAAGACTGTACTCCATCAGGATGCTTAGCAGTGAGGGAGAGATTGAAACTTACTCTAAAACCTTTATCCTTTTTAGGTGGTAAATTATAAACATTACTGGGGAAAGGCAAGAGGGTTGGAAAGTGTTAAGCATGACTTAGATATAAAACAATGGGAAAATCAGGGCTAGGCTATGACTAAATTGCACAGGAGTCTAGACCACACACAAACACACACACAAATACATGAAACCGTTAAAAATTGAAGACCAAGTATATATTTTTTTCCATCCCCACAGATGATAACTGAGAGGATCAATCCCTTCTCCAGAAGTTCATGTCTACTTAGTAAAGTGATCTGAAAAAACTTGCTTCCTGTCAGTATTCGTCACCCGCCATGCTTACTCCAGCAACAATATATATTGGTTGCTGCCATTAGGACTGAAGAGCCACCGGAATCATGCGAGTCAATTCCAGAATGGAAAGAAAAGTGATTGCAACCAACAATGTGTTTGGCAGACTCTTAACTGCCAGTGGTACCAGTGTTTTGCTAACATGACTGTCAGAAGTATAGGAAATGGAGCAGAAAGCCTTTAGCCTCCTCCATTTACCACACTTAATCTGGGCTTAGAAATGCACAGTCCACACACTGCTTTTTTTTTTTTTTCCCCAAAAGATTTGTTGTCCTGTCCACAGCACAAAACAACAGACATTAACAGCAGTTCTAGAACAGTGTACTGTTTGCCTGATTAAGACTAAGCTTTGATTTCTTCCTCCTACATGAACTTTTTCTAAAGATGAATCTACATAATATCCCCTTTAATTTGATTGCTCATTTCCTTAAAAAAAAAAATAATAATTACATATATAACCAGGAGGAAAGAGATGATTTGTTTTATAATGTTGTTTGTATACGAAATACTATGCTATACATTTGCATGCATGGAATACTCAAATAAAAAGGCTTATGTTCTGCTTAACGGCCCACACCAGAAGAAAATGAAACCACAGTGTTTGCTATTTATATTTACCAAAATAAGAAAAAGTTAGAGAGGGATGCAGACATGAAACAGAAGAGTGCAGAAGTGAGGGGAGCATGCAGCTGAGTGGGATGGGTAGAAGAACATGCAGCTGGGCGTGAGGCATGGCTGGCAGTGCTGAATTTTCCTGCTGCCATAAGGGCATTTCCAGAACATATGAAAGCAAAACTTGGCAAACAATACAAGAGCTGGATGGAAAGGGAGTAATACTAGGGATAAAAAATGACCACTTTCCAGAAATAAAAACAAAACCAGCCACCAATTTCTCTATTTTGGAGCAGGATACCAGTAAATATCAACAGTATGATACTCCCACTTAACTCCCCCATTCATATTCACTTGCAGTGGTTTCCTCACCATTTATCAGAGGAAAAAGGCAACAGTTTTATTTACAGAGCAATATAAATAACAAAGCCTGAAGAGAGGAGCAGGATGCCCCAGCTCTGCAGTGGTGACAGCAATAGGGCTGGCTGTCAGACACACTCCCCTATCTGCTCACAGCACAGTGATCCAATACTCTGCTACCAAAAGCTGCAGCCACTCACTGCCAGCATAGGCACAAGACACGACCTTTTCCTCCATAAATAACAGTACACCATCCAAGTGCTATTATTAAATTCTTTCAAGGGTGATGCAAGCCATCCCAGGAATAAATAGTCTGGTACACTGTTATGGAGGATGGTTTTGTGGGGAGGCAGTTTAAAGAAAACACGACCCACATCAGATTAGCTTAGGCAATTCAAGGGAAATTATGAAATACACACATTTTTCAAAGTGTCACATTAAACACTTTTCAAAATCCCAACATCTGACTATTTGTATTCTTTTTGTGAGGCTATGTAATCCCTAGCCTTATATTCCAGCAACTGAAAGCACTTGAGCCTCACACAAAATGGTCACAGCTTCACCAAAATCCCACCAAGCACCCAGTCAGAGCATGTCCAGTCAATGCTAACTCCAGTCACACTTGGTCCAGCCAAGGACTGTTCTCCCATAGTGCAGGAAAGTACGAGTTTGCCAAAGTGCTGGTTTGCAGTCCAAACCAATAGTCAGACAAAAACAATCTCAAAATAGAATTATGGTCCTAATTTATCTCTCTTGAATATTAATAGAATGTTACAGTAATTAAAAATAGGCCTTTCAAAAAAAAAAAACAACAAAAAAAAAAACCAAGAAGATATTTCCAAGGTCTTAAGCCAGCAGCTCATCTCTCCCAAGCATTCCCAGTGTTCCTTGCCCTAACCAACTGTTGTAGCCCTCAGTCACTAGAAAACATGTCAACCCCCAGACCAGAAGAGGTATAAAGAGGTGTCCACCCACACAAAAAGAGGGACTGTAAATGTCATTTCATCTGGGGCCTGAGCTTCCTAAGAAAGAGGTATAACTCATACTAGAACTTTTCCCCTAACCTTTTTTTTATTTTTTTTCTTTTTTCTTTTTTTTTTTCTTCCCAAATTCCTCTCCTTTGGGAGGATTTAGGCAGCAGAAACTGACTCTGCTGCTCACCACATAACGCACCGTTCACATTTTTCCCTCTCCCTTTTGTCCCAACTGGATTTAGTTGGCAAGGCAGGAAGGAGGGTCTTTGTTAAAATCAAGAACTTTTACAATCTCTAGGGTCTCCTTCATGTTATTCAAGTAAGTCACAAGTTCACTTCTGGTTTACCCTGGTGTAATGACACTTAGGTAATTCATTTTTCTGCACTGTCCCTTAGTGCTAATGTAAAGGGAAATAATTCTGGCATGAATGAGAACATAGCTCTCATGATACAGGACAGTTTGCCTTTTATCTCGAGTCCTCTCACTTCACAATGCACCCACAAGCCTCTCATAAGAATGAAGGTAAGAGAATGACACTGTGGAATAGATACCGTCATGGCAATGTGCTGCTGGAAGATACTCAGACACTGTAATCTCTACAGCCTGTACTAGAGAGAATACAAGTGGGAGATTTCTCTCTCCACCTTTGCCTTGCCATGGGTGACAGAGGAATGACGCTAATGGTATTTGAAGTAGTGTCAGTATTTCCCTTGAGGAGGAAGCCTGATCAAAGAAAAGGTAGTGTTATACCCAGAGGCATGACAAGAGTAAGAGCGTGTACAATTCAGAAGGATCAGAAGACATTCAAAAATCTATTACACAGATTCTCTAGCTCATTGGTTGACGAACTCTAATGGCACAGGGAATATTTTGCAGCACTCCTGCCCCCTCCCTGATCCAGCTTGAAAGCGGTATATCTTGATCTCAAAGCTGTCACAGCGCAAACATCTGCTAAAGAAAAATTAAGAAAAGGCCAGCTGCAGGAAGGATAAACAACACAAACTTTATCCTCTCTACTTTTTCCTCCACTAGTATTCTGTTTATTCACAGAACTACTTTATTTTATTGGTAACTCTGGTGTTCAGCTGGTCTGAGTCTATACAAACTCTCTTCTTCCAATGGCATGATTCTGATCTGCGTCAGCTATGGATCAAGCCCCACATGGAGGGGATGCACTGTATTTCCTGTTTTCTGGCCCTTGATCTCCAAGTTATTATTTATCAGAGATCTGCCAGAACAACAGCTTCAAAGTCAGGCTGGGTTGCTGCTTGATGGAAGGTGCCTGCCACATACACTGCCAGTCCTTCATGCGCATCTCACACCTTATCAGCTGCTCGATGCCATACCCATAAATCTTCCACGTGATGTGCTATGAGACTCCACAGAGGCACTGGAGTTTGTTCACACAGGGGCACCGGGCTGGGAAGCCAGTGGCTGACAAACAAGAAACACTCATCCCCTCAGGTGGCCTTCTCTCCCCTCATCAGCCGCGCACTGCGAAGCGAAGTAGCTGAAAACCAGCTGTCCTTTCAAAAAGGACAGAAGAGTTTCTTGCAGGCAGCGCAACTGTTTTATTTATTTATTTTCCTTATTTACCACACTCCAGTCACTAGCTTGATTTCCCTTAATCTTACAAATCGCCTGCCAAGGACACAGAGCATCTGGCTTTTTTCAGCAAATAAACTGTTTGCCATGTGTCTGCTGTCCAAAAAAGACATGCTGCCCCCAAGTTACAATCCTGAAAAGGACTCTGTCAACATGTTTTATCAACTAATAATAATAATAAAAAAACCTGTGTTTTTCTAGCAGCTATTTATAAAATGTCTCTAGAAGCCAGACAGTGAATCAGCCTCCTTATCCAACTTTTGTTTCTACCAATGCAAATGCTCTCAGATTTGTTATTAGAGGGTTGTTCGAGAACAGCTGGGCTGCTGGCATTCAAGCTATTCCTTTTTTTAACGGGTTTTGTTCTAAGTACAAAGAGGCAGATTCAGAGATCATTCATGGACTTAAAGTCAAGCATATACTTAATTACTTTGCTGCACTGAGGCCTAAAGCATTTGTATTGAAGCTAAATCATACAAAAACAGTCTTTCCGAGCAAGCATGCACAAATGTCTGTGACAAGCACAATCCTTGCAGAGCTGGTATGGTGATAACTGGAAAGGGCTTGTAAATTCCCCCCAGTAAACCACAAAAAAGCTAGGGTGAAGACTGCACAGGCAGCTTTCTTATGGAATGGGCTGAAGGTGGGGGGATTGTGCCCTCTGAGATTTCCCCACTGCACAGCTCACACTCAGGGAGAAAGGAAGGGTAAGGAATTTTAGCCTAACGTACTGTCATGAGTGCATGCCTCTCCTGGTAGTAAAAATCCACTAGCAACCACCACGCTCACCTCCGCCCTTTCATCTTCTGATTTCCCACTCCCTGCGTCTGCAGTTGCCCAGGTTAGTAAGTGCTCCAAGGAGGAAAGGTTGTCATTGTATTTAGTGGGACTGTTGCAGGGAACTGTTCAGCCATGAATTTGCAGTGAACTAGCTGAGCATGCTAGAGTGTAATAAGAACTGTTGCTAAGTCTCATGAAATGCTGTATAAGGATCTGATCCAACCCACACTGAAGTCAGGGCAAAGACTCCCACAGATTTAAGTGGGTATTAGATCAAGACCTCAGACTTGTAAAATCTTCAGGGCAGGGGCCATGACTTTGTTACAATGCACACTGTGCACTTAATGCGCTCTCTAAGTAATAATAAATAAAAACTTGGAGGTAATTTGATGGGGGGTGGGGAAGAAGTTTCCAAAGCTTTCCAAAGGGCCTTGTTATCCCAGCATACCAATGTATCCTACCAGAGCTGTGCTAACCTTTTTAAATATCTTCATACAAAGACTGTAAAATCCTAGCTGGTTACGTGGGCTGCAGTCATTCTGCAGCAGCTATTCACTTCCCCCAATAGCTCACCTTGCAAAAAATAAAATAAAATAAAAAGTCTATCTGTTATTATTCCTTTGCACATAATTAATGGCTTGCTGCCATCCTCTGCTGCACAAAATATTTGAAATCTTTCCCATTCCCCTGTACATGCTTCTCCTCCAACATGAGACACAACTCAAAAAGTTAACTTCGGGTTCAGAAGTCAACAAACTATCCATCACTTTCAGGGCACTGTGGAGGAAGACAAATAAACACGGGAATGAAAGGACAATGGAATCTCTAAAATGCACCCAGTTTCCTGTGACTAACCAACTGATAGGCATGGACAGGCTCTTGTGGTTCATGCTCAAGGATGACTGTAAAAGCCTTTGACAGCTAAATGAGGTAGGCAGTTGTGTTTTTTTGTTGTTGTTGTTTGGTTTATTTTTTGTATGTGTATTTTTACATAAAGATACTTGGTTTAGGACAGTTTCTTCTTTATGAGTGAGATAATGTTAGCTCTTGTCAGCTTTGAATGAGCAATAGACTGGCCTCTTCAATCTCACCTAGGAAATGCAGAGGACTGCTATCTCTCTGCCTTGTATTAGTAGCATACTTTTCCTTTCCTCCTTCTCAAGATAGTCAAATTACCACTTACTTATTTTGTGACGTTGGGTGGGTTCATTTCAAATACACACAGGTATTTGGTAAGATAGATGCTGAACAAGCATTCTCTATTCTTCTGGCTTTTCCAAACTAGCATTTTGCTCTTGCAATACTCCCATGTCTCTGGCTCAAGCACCAAAAAAACAGACCCCAGAATTCAATGTTGTATCAGGTCTGACATTTCAGGAAGCTAATGAGAAAAACCTAGACCAGCCACATATCCATTGCTTGCTGTCAAGGGGAATATATTTGCTTTACTGGAACTGCTTATTCCAGGATCTCCACTGAGATAGATCTCTACTGACATTTTGCAAATGTTTCCTCTGAGATATACTATCAGTTTGCAAAATGGTCCCTTTGAGTGCTCTTGTCAGTTGTGTTCACAGATAACTAAATTGACAAGTAAGGCAAAGCACAACAGATTATCAGCTAAGAAGGAGATGTCAATCTTGGTGACTGTCAGTAAAAGTCTGGAGTAAGTCAGATGGACTCCATGGGGTTACTTGCCCCATACAAATGTCGCTGAGTTCAGGCACTGTCATCAGGGTAGGGGAGGATGCTTATTTTTGCAGCTTTGTAACGCACAAGTAGCCACAAGTCCTCTTCTCTGTTAGTGGGCTTGTCTGGGGTTGTACATTTGGAGGACAGGCTGCAATGTGGAAGCTGTTTTGCTGGAGAAACATACAGCCATGCCCAGATGAACAAGAGCAGTGCAAGCCTGCCTGAAGCATCCAAAATCAGGAAGAATTTGGTGAGGTCTCATAAGTATGGGAAATTCTGTACTACTGCACCAGCATGTTTTTCACCTGAGCAATAGCACTTTTAACTTCCTTCAGAGCTGAAAAGCTGTGTGGATAGATGTTTAAAAAGCCCTTATTCATGTTCTTCACATGTCACTTCAACAGAGGTAACTGACCGTTACCACTCTCACTCCCTGTTTCTCCCTTCACCTACTCTGACATTCAAAATTTATGAAATTCTGAGGGCCAGTTGTCCACCTGGCCTACCACAGGAGCAGTCCAGAGGCAGCAGAGCTGAAATAGCTGAGCATGAGTCCCCATATCAAAGGGTGTTGGAAGTGCTCAATGTGCTCCCTTTCCTTAAGTAAGGAACAAGAAACATCACAAAATAGGTCAAAATTGGACAATTCAATCATGAAAGTTCCACCTGAAACTCTCGGGAGGAGGAAACATGCAGTTCACCTTTAGGTGCATATGAGACAAAGAGAAGGTGTTTTGCTGTTCATTCATAATTTTGCTGATTGAGGATGTTTCCTTCAGAAAATAAATGGCTATACATATTAGCTTTCAGATAGAGAGAGATTTGTTCTGTTTGGTGAGCTGTAAATAGCTTTTCCAAAAATGTAAAAAGCGTCATGAGGCTCAAGTGTTTGGACATGCTAAACAAAAGATTACGTACACGACTTTAGAAGGAAGAACCTCTCTCTGAGAAAACATGATGATGGGCCTGAGGAGAGCACGTTAGACTTGAATCTAGGTAAGTAGAATACAGCACTTTCTGATTTAAGAACTTTTCAAAAAGAGTTCAAATATCTGCACTTTTCATGAAGCCCAGCCAAGCACAGAAATCACCTAATAGGGTATAATGAACATATATATATTCACCAAGGCAAGTACTGCAGCTACCATCTGCATGTTTTAATGGTACATTAATGAATATATCTCCTGGTATCTACAACCGACTATGTTTCTATTTTTCACCCATATTTGTGTCTAAGATGCTGAAGTAAAAAAATTCTTTCCAATTAAATAGCAAGGAGACTGTCATTACAACTTGAAACACCCTGCAGTTTCAACATAAGGTTTCATCTTATCTTTTATCTATCTTTACCAGCATGCTTACATTATTAAACACTTTTGCTTTTGTTGTCCTTCTAGAGGTTTGACAAATGTGTATGCACCAGGCATTTGACACTTCAGTCTAGATTTACTCATATGTCAGTCAGCCTACGTGCTTGAGTGGGTGATCACTGGCTAAGGCTCACCTCACCTGGAGTAATGGCACTTCCACTCATGGCAGGCCATTTCAAGATCTCAGAAGGGTGACAGCACTCCCCCCTGCACTACTATCTCCACATTTTAGCAATCTGGATTTGACCTTTCAGAGAAGGAGGGAAAAAGGAACTGTTATTATATCTGACAGAAGCATAAAGTTTTTATTGGGATCAGGCACACAGAATAGATTCAAGTGGGTCATGGTACGTGAATATAATCTGGCTCCCAATTCACTGTTGTTTTCCACATTTTGTGTAGAAGTCTCACAGATAATTTTTCCACAGATTGTGGTAACCATTTTTTTCTTTTTAAGAGGAAAAGCTTAAATATATACCCTTAACAAAACTGTCCAAGTGTATTAGCAACTGTACAGTTGCCTGTCCTTGTCCAGAAAGAACATTACAAGGACTCAGTCTTGCAGAGCTCTGGTGTGTAATTCCCCAGTGGAAAAGGGAGCCTGTGTTTGCAAGCAGAACTGTTCGTGTACCAATGTGAGACATGATACATGTGATCAGCCTGGAACATAAGAGTGCTTTTATTTATCCTGCAGATTATTGTTTGTGCGCCCCTCGGCACCACATAAATGACATTAGATTTAGAGCAGTTATATTTTGGGAGAGGTTTTGTTTTCCAGGCTGTGGCCTTGAATTAACAATCAAGGATATTTTTAACAATACAGAAAGGGATGTCTATGTATCTATGATACTACAGGTGAAGAGAGGCACCAGAATGCCTTCCCACAGTGTGCATTCAAGCTGCAGATTGGTAGTGTTGTTATTTCCTAATTTGTGAGACCACAGCTTGACAATGATGGCATTCTTCTAATGTATTTTTGGTGTGCACTTTTAAAACAACTATCTGAAAAATAGACATACCAGCGAGTTCCAGCCAAGACATTACAGGGATGGTACAGATAACCTCTCAGCCCTGTTACACTCTGAGGTGGAATCACTCTGACTTCTAGGTAAGTCTTCAACAGGGAAGTAGGCAGACAAAATTAGGGTGTCCTTTGCCACTAAAGAGGAGAGACTTTCTTAAGCTCTTCTTTAGTGGACAAGCTTGCAGCAGAGAACAAGGCCCCCAGGCCTATTTCTGGTCCACCCAAGCCTGGTTTCTTCTGTATTCTATTCCTTCTGCATCTCACTTCCTGTCCTCATCTCCTGCTCCAGCACCATTCTTCATATTGCCTCTACCTCCCTCATCCCTGTGACCCAAGTATAATCCCACCAAACTTTAAGTGCTTTTTTCATACACTTTTTGGCACACACACAATAGTACCAGCCAGCTGCTCGTGCTGTTAAGTGTGCTCTCTGTCCTGAGTAGCAGAGGTTAAAGACTCGGACAAACACTGATGGGAATGCAATGGTAGGGAATTGCAGGCTCCTGCCTTCATTTCTGTAAGACTAATGTAAACAGCCCACAGTACCTGGAGGCTGGTGAGATGACCCAGGAGTCAAGAGGAGGAACTTAGGTCTGTTTACAACTCTTATTTTTTATTTGTTTTCTTGCTACTGCTTTCAGCTTAAATGACCACTGTTTTGAGTCAAACAATCTCATGTAAAAGATACAGCAAAGCTGATCTTTGATTACACCTGAAGAGCTGCATGTAAGCAAGTTGTTCAGCCTCTCCATTCCCAGCATCACTTTTGTCAGACTGAGGGATCCCAGACTTGACAACTCAGATAATTAGAAGTGGCAAGGGGAGAGGAGCAAAAGAAAATACAGCAACCTATCACAAGCTGTCAATCTTCCTTAGATTTCATGGAGGTAGCCCAAAGGTGCACACCCAACCTTGGAAAACTCCTTTGCACATCCCATTACCTCTTTTGCATGCACGTGGGACACAGCCCATGGTAGGCCATTGCTGCTGCAAGCTAAAGAACATTGTGAAGGAGATGGAAAAGGAAATGCCACAGACCAAAGGAAATGACAGCATGCATTTTGCTGATAGCACTCTTTCCTCTGTATCATCATTAATTTACCATCCTTGTAGAAGCTGCCTGGTCTCTGTTAATGAGGTCTCTCCCTATCAGATGACATGGAAAAACCACTGGCTCTGACCCCTGGAGGTCACCAATAATCCCGCAGCACTTCTCAAAACAATGCAATGTTAAGCTCTGTGTCATGGGCAAATTGGCTTTATCTACCCCAAATTTAAAAAATCAATCAGCAGCCATCATTTTAACAAGTTTGCCCCTCCCAGACCTTGCTGGTCAGGGCCACTGTTAACAAGTGATCAATTAGCCTGGTTAAAAGCACAGATAACAACATTTTTGTGTCAGAGCCACTTGGAGGGCTGGCTGGCAGGGCCTAATATCCCCTTTCCTCATGACAATCATTTCTGAAAGAAAAACAGCTTGCCATCTGGATGACAGCATTAAACCTCTCTCTGGATTTATGTTCAAGATGCCCTCAGAGAAATGAGGTGGACTTAGAAGGCCTAGCAGCAGACGACCCAGGTTGGTCAGCCACCCAGCCCCACCAGCCCATGCAGGTGACCTGATGACTGCTGACCAGCCCCAGCAGGGTTCAAGTTCAGATAACACAAGTGCAAAACACCCTCACCTGTGAATAAATTTCTAATGATGCTTTTGGCACACCGGTGTGGTTTGCCCTAGCACTTGCAGCCCCAAGTCCCTCTGTGATCAAGACTGTTTATTCTTTGCGATGCTAGTGTTTTCCACTCCTATCAGATGCTTTCTGCACTGTTAGTCTCAGAACTTCAGTCAACACATATTGCAGGTTCAGCTGCATTTACATCAGAACCAGCTTGGTATTCCTCTCAGTCTTCTTACAGCAGGGACGTGAAGCCAAGTTTTGTCACAGTATGAGAAATACAGATGCTATCTCTACAATTTGACTGCAGCCCCATGAAGAGGGACTAAACACATACCTGTGGGCGCTGGCCTGATCTCAAGCTTCAGTGCAGCCCAGGCAAATTGCATCTGGCAGGAAAACAATGTACCCTACGGTGATGCCCCTCTTTACACCAGCCTCTGCCACACCACCAGAGCAGCAGGCTGTTTGTTCAGGCAGCTGCTGTACCAACAGTCTGTATTCTCTGAATTGCTTTCCTCCATGTCCTCTGGTGTGGACTGCATGGCAGAGGCCATGCTTAGGGCTGGGTTTATTTGGCCCCAGCTATGGAATGCCCAGGGGCAGGTACGCCCTCCTCTCCCCCCACTCAGAGCATGTCTGGAGCCAGTGGGCCTCTTTGCAAGCCCACATAGCCACATACACATTGCATGCTAGCTGAAAGGATGGGATCTTGGAAACATGCAAAAAGGCAAAAAAACAGTGGTCCTGTAAGGACATCAGCTGTCATGGTTTATACCTGAGTTGAAGACTTCCTAAGAACAAGAGAGCAAAGGGGCTGGGACAGCTGAAACTATGGCTGTGCCGTGACTTTGCCCTAAGTCCTCAGCACTGTAAACTCAAAAGAACTGACTGAGAGACAAGCAGAAGGTTGGAGACTGCCACCTTCTTTAGCTCTTGGATTGCAGCACCTGATGGTGCAAATGCCACCACTTTGAGTGTGCTCCATCTCTTGCCCAGATCAGCATGACGTGGGGACAGAAAACAATACTGCTCATCCCTCTTCTTTGCCCCCAGAGCAGGACACTTGGCCACCCCACAGACGATGCTGCCTCCTCCTGGGCAGCCTCAAGCCAAGAGTAGTCCCTGCAGACAGCAGTGATGCACTATGTTTATGAACCCTGCCTGCTAGCTTGTGCATCACTGTCTATCCCTGAACTACCAGTACATCTGAAAATCCTGTTTTTAACAGAACATCTTCACTGCAATCGACACAATGCAATCCTTAGTCTAAATTTTGCATTCACCTCTAGGCTTCTCTTGTGGCCCCGGAAGTAGTGCTGTAAGAAGCCCAGTTTATAAAGTCTCACCCTCAGGATACCTTAGAAACGTAGTATTTTCTAATAAATACAGCCAACCAGGCCAGTTCAGGAGGGGAGACCTACCTGGGGAAGAGACCTGAATCTATGCTCCCCTTGCCAGCAGGAGTACTGAATGGTGCCTTAGCACACCAAGAAGTCATTTTTATGAGTGTTACTTTGCAGTACAGCTGCATCTGGTCTCCACATTTCCACTAATTCCTGCAATTTCTGAGTAATTTAAAATAACTCCCGTTACCTCACTTTATCCCCTCCAGCCCATTATTTTTTTTTAAGTCACTGATGTCACCTCAGCTCTTTTCTTCAAGTCACAGCAGAACTAGTTTCTCACTTTCACTTTGGCTTCTCAGTTTTCAGCCTCATTCTCTGCTCCTGACAACTTCCATAAACCTGGGCTAAGTGAGATTCTTCTGCTGCTATTTCTTACTACCTTGGCTGTGTATTTTTAATAGATTATTTACACTGTCCTTCTTGGCTTGCCTCTGAGGAAGCACTCTTTTGTTTCTCAAGACATGTTCATTTCTTTATTTTTGTTGTTTAATATGAGTACATTGTGATTCATTCTACAAAAGCTACCCATTTTAGATTTCAAGAAAGTCATCATGTTACTGGATGCAAAAATTCACCTTATGAAGCATTGACAAGAATGTTTAGATAGTTCTATAAGGTTTGACACAGAGCTAATAGACACTCCCTATGCCATACAGATGCTGCTGTTACCCTCACCTTGAGAGAAAATAGATGCAAAGTTACAGATGTGTTAGAGGTGTGCCTCTTGAGGCACAGTTTGTTACACAGATCCAACATCTGTTCTTTGTCTTCTGAAGCCATTCAAATGTGTATTCATGGTCCCACTGTATGTGAGGGCACTGTCCATCAAACATACAGAGCTGGTGCCAAGAAATGCATTCCTTCCAGCTAGCAGAGGCTTGGGGTTGGGATCCACACCAGCCAGCTTTTCATCTACTCATGGGTCAGTGAGAAGTCAGGGCATCTTCCTCCAGCACCAGACCGAGAGACTGGAGGCCACACTTGCTATAGAGCAGGAGCTTTGCTTCTTTGGAGCCTCAGCAAGACAGCACAAAAGTGGGTGTAAGAGCCATCAGGATGGAATTAGGCCATTGTGCAAGCAGGACTTTCCCAGGGACAGCATACAATAATTGCCAAGCGCAATACGAGATCTGCCATGATGATCTCACTGCTGAATAATTCAGTGATTCTTTTCAGTTAACATCAAAAGGGATGAGCAATCTTCAAGGGGGGCTGCAACCTTATAATGGAGTTATCACAGGTGTGAGGGCGAGGGGAGGAGAGCATGTGGAGGGCTAAGTCGACAATCGCCTTTTATGTGGGAACATTAGAAATGAATGTGCAGGTCTGGGGTCATCTAACCTACTCTTTGGAGACCATCCTCAGAATTGCTTTCCACACCGCATCAGAAAGCACTATAGACAGTCAAGCTGACGTGTGTAACCGCTCTGATAAATGACATGAAATGTTAGAAAATAAATGCTGGGTTCTCCTTTCTAAATTATTTTTCTCCATTTTGTTTAAATCTTGGAAGTTATTTGATTGTTTCTTTTAGTTTCTTTTTTGGCAGCCTTGGACATTCACACAAACAGCTGTGGAGAAATTGCAAAATAAACCCTCCCCCTTCTCTTTTATTTTCTGGTAGGCTATGTTGGGAAAATAAATATGAATGGCACAGATGTTCCATTTTTCTCTATGCATAAAACAGTTTATGACATCTTGCAAACACTGGAAAAATATTTCTTTTAAGAAAGAGATTTCAATTTCTCAGGCACACTGCATTTCAGGGATGTTTTAAGAAGCATTGCAGAGCAAAGCCTGTTTTTGGATGCCTTTTTCTAGTTTACTAACAACATCAGAGAAATAAACCAAATGCTTTTAAATCAATTGTGTTGGTTATTATTTGGATTTGAAAAGCTATTGAAGTTTTCAGTGATGCTCATCAGCTGCTATAGATACATAGATTTCTGAAGGCCCCCGCTAAGAGACTTTAAGAACAAAGTTTCAAAATCAATCAGCTGCAAGAGAAAACATTTAGTGTAGAAAGTGAAATGTTTTTTAAAATTACCAAAAAAGTTTAAAAGTTAAAAAGTATGTTCTTCTCTTTAATTACGTAAAGAGAAATATAGTCAAGCACTGCAATCAAATGTATAGTCACTCCATACTGAAAAGCCTGCAAGCAGAGAAAACAATAAGAGAACTAGATAAGGTGCCATTCATCATGAATTTCCTCTGCTGTCAACTCACTCCATTGCTCCCATCATAACTAATTGGACCTTTCCCTCAATCACAACCACGTGGGCTGGAAAAGACCTTGAGAGGTCAGTTAGCCCATCCCTATGCCCCAGGGCAGGATCCGCTATGCTTACCATCACTTCTGGCAGCTGCTTGTCTAACTGCTCAAAAACCCTCCAGACACAATTCCACAACATCCCTGGGTGACCTACTCTCATGTCATCTTGGCCCCTAAAGAATTTTTTCTAGTGTCTAATCTGAGTCATGCATGTTGCAATTAAAATGCTCTTCTCCACGGGCATGGAGGAGGGGTGATTCACATTCTCTTTCTCTCGCCCATGAGATGCATGCACAGAAATGCTGCTCCACAAAGACTGTGTCTGTAGACCACAGGTCTCCTCACAAAACCTCTTTCCCCAAACTATCCTACATCACCTACGTTCAGAAGGAGCATTTTGACACAGTAAGGGCAGATGCTCTGTTCATCAGGTTATAAATTCATAAATGAAAATCAGGAGATCAATCATAGAATCATAAAATGGCTTGGGCTGGAAAGGACCTTAAAGCCCATCCAGTTCCAACCCCCTGCCATGGGCAGGGTTGCCACTCACCAGCTCAGGTTGTCCAGGGCCCCATCCAAGCTGGCCTTGAAACCTCCAGGAATAGGGCACCCAAAGTGTCTCTGGGCAGTTGTACCAGTGCCTCACCACCCTCTGAGTAAAGAATTTCTTCCTGACATCTAATCTAAATATCCCCTGTTTTATTTTAAAAATGCTCCCCTTTTTCCACCCTATGAGATCGTGTAAAATTCTATCTCCCTTCTGTTTATAAACTTTGTTTAAGCACTGGAAGGCACAGTGAGATCTCCCCCAGAGCCTCCATTCTCCAGGCTGAACAAACCCACCTCCCTCAGCCTATATTTATAGGAGATATGCTCCAGTCCTTTGATCATTTTCATGGCCCTCCTCTGGGCCCGTTCCAACAGTTCAATGACTTTCTTGTGTTGAGGACCCCAGGTTTGGACACAGTACTCCAGATGGGGCCTCACAAAGGTAGATAAATAATGGTTACTTTTTTTTAATGTTACCTGCTTACTGGTAATTTCAAAGTGGCCCATCTCCTCTCTTACCTTCCTTATCCACACAGCTCTTGTTCAGCTGTTAAAGCTGTCCGTTCTGCTTTTCAGGAAGCCAGCAAACCAGAGTTTATGCTTATCCATTCCCCATAAGGCTTGTAAGGACAAAATAGCACCTCGTTTAAATGGTGCCAGTATTAACCATCTTCATTAATTGCTCCATGCTGTGCTTATATTGCAATCAGGCTTACAGTTTTCCCTTAGAGAAAAGGTTTTTTTTGAGGAAAAACTCTTTTCAACTAAGCTATTAAGAATATGCCATCCATTCGCTTTCTCTTTGCAATGAGTTCATAGTTTTTAGAAAGTATGTAGCGAGACTCCATTTCTATCTGAAAAAGAAACTGAAAACCGAAGGATTTCAATAGCAGAAACATGAAGTGGCCTGTGGTGTTCACAGTACATAGAAAGCAGCTACAGTGTGAGATTATGCCCATGACTCTCCAGCTGGGAGGTGAGCAGTGCTTCTTGTTTTCCATCCAGCCCGAATCAACCCTGGTATTACTGTGGTACTCATAGCTTATAAACAAATTATTAAGGAAAATTCTATTCTCACCTAATAGTCATAAATCAAAGTAATTGCTATCAATATGATAGGGCTGAATCCACCATAGTAGAAGTTAAAATATAATTCAGCTCACTATATATCTGTACTCACTATATATTCAGTTCACTATATATCACTATATATCACTTTTTGATAGCAAAGAAAAAGAAGACAAATACTTAAAGACAATTATTAATTAGTTAATAATGACTTTGAGAGGAATCAGGAAATTCACTGTTAAAGTATTACCTGGGTAGGGCACAACATAACCATAATTGTGGTTTCCTTATGAAAGATGGAGAGAAAGAATGGAAAGGCAGAAAGAATAAACATGACCAAAAAATCAGGAAAAAAAATGATAAAATTTCTCAGAATGGTTTATTCATTTAGGCAAGTGCAGAATATAAAACCAGTTGACCAGATTCGTGATATTATGCAGGGCAGTGTCTTATTCTGCAGCTGGGAAAAAGAAAAAAAAAATAGAAAAAAAGTTCATTAGATGAAAACCTTCATGAGATTTAAATGTTACCATCTGCAGTATAAGATTGGGGTCACCCACAATCATGATTCACCAGCAAACAAGGCAAGAAGAAAAGGAAAATGTAATCAGGCAACTGTTGCACAGACCATGAATCAGGACTCTTTTCACTTGGTTCTGCCAAAGGCTTCCTGTGGGAGCACTTCACTTCTCTACACCCAGTTTCTTCCATCTGCCACATGGGAGCAATGCTTCATGTTGTGAGCCTTACTTCACACACTTGTGAAGCAGTAACACTCCCTCGTGCAGCAGTGCAAATGGCCATTTACTAATTGTAAGTACTATTACAAAACAGAAACAGCTCAGCTATTTCTATCATTTTTTCCACCTCCAAAGAGATCTCATTCAGTCATGGGCTCTGTGTCCAGAATTTAGCCTTAAAAATTCTTTGCATTTGAAAATAATCTCTTTTCACATTTGATACATTAGACCCTAATTAGTCTGAAAGCCTTCAATGGCACCCAATAAACAAACAACATGTGATTGATTTGTGACTGTCTTCTGAACTAGCAACAAGATTATTCTTTTTCTAAGCCTGACAGCTTATAAACCTGCTTATGACTTTTGCAGGTACTTATAATGGCTGCTGTCTGAAGCTTTTGCATCATAAGAGAGACCAGATGAAATTCAACAAATGAGGGATTTTTGTTCAAGCCTAATCCTCATACTAAAACAGTGATAGAAACAGATTGCAACAAAAGATAAGTTTTTCATTGGTCCTGAGAAAAGAAACCATCAAAGCCATCAGACCATAAAATAATTAGAAACCAGTGTAGAAAAAAATCTTTTAGATACAATGAGGACTGTCTGTAATCCATTTCTTATTTACTTTGGCATTAGAATGCTATTACAACTCAATGGAATTTAGACTGAAGGACAAAGGAGGACTGCAACCCCAAAACCACAGATCAGTCACCCATGGAGGTGCCTAAATTTCAACAGCCCCACTGTTTCCAACCCCAGATTTTCCCAGGAGCCCATACATGCACATAGAAATGTGATGTGTTACGTCCTTGACAGAACTGAGCTTCATTCTATCTCACACCTAGAAACATAGTTAAGTTCCTCCACCTATTGAAGGTTAAGAACTTTTAGAATTTGTATAACATGAGAAAGAATCTGGATATCCCTCGAAGTGCAATAGCATTTTTTAAACAGCCACCAGTTTTCTATTCCACTTTACACGAAAAACATAATGAAAATTGCAATATTCCTGTGTGCAGCATTACTTCATCAATGCATCCTGTGAATATTGCGATGATATATGTTTCCTATCATCCCCATTTCCCAAATCATGAATACTGCTCACAGAACTGTGAAAGTACGAGCACCCGCTTAAGGAGCCGTAGATAAGGATGAAAACAAGGAGAAAGGACAATGCTGTGAATTAGGCGTTTCCATAAAAAAGAAAAAGGAAAAATGTGTTCAACCCGTAATACAAATCTTAGCTAGGACAATGATGCCAATCTTGAAGCTGAAAGCGTGATGTATATAGAAATAACTCAATTTCATATCAAACAATATTTTTATTGAAAATTCCACTTATGTTTCCACTTTCCTAAGTGATATTACACAGGACATGCCAGTAGCTGCATGGATCTTTGGAAGGAAGTGTAGGTGAAGTAGGTGAGAGTGTACATTTCAACACATCAGACTCAAAATAATATGTATTCTAACTATTATGGAAGGTATGATGCCTACATATTTTGCAGTGATGTTATTCTTCCTTCTGAGGCACGCAGTCCTTCTCCCTTTCTTCCCATCCCTCATTTGAGTTGACCCGCCTGGGTCACATGCCGCTCATTACAATGAATGAACGGGACCTCCATTAGCGTTTGAGTGAATCAAATTTGTCAAATTATTTGTCATCTGCATGAGATCCAGTTTAAAATGCATTGGCTTCCATTTCCCCCCAACCTTTGAGTAATTTGAAATTAAAAACTTAAAGTTATTTTTCATGAACTAGAACAATAGCTTTTATATCTGTTGGCACATAGAACTGACAGGGTGCTGGCAACAGGCAATTTGCAGCATGACTTGCCAATGCCTGTATGCATACTTCTAAGAATAACTCAGTGTCCAAGAATTCGGCCTGTTGTATCACAAGCCAGGACTAGCTGACAGCTGTTTTAAATTACAGTGGACTGAATGATATTAGCTTTATTGTAGTTGGACTGACGCTCTGCTTTCTCTTAATCGTCTTAATGTTGTGATTTGTCCCTTAGCCAGCAGTTGCACTGCATTTATTTATAACACTCAAGGTTTAAGTCGCAAGTAACGGATTGGTTGGATTGTCTTGTACACATGGAACACGATCAAAGTAATGGACTACTCAGGGAAATTCAAGCTTCACTGAAGGGAGAGCCTATATGTTCAAGGCTAGGATTTTCCTTGCATAGCAGAAAAGACTGACTCTCAAACAGATCTATTCTAATTTTCCTAGAAGGAAGGCATTTCTTCCAAGACTTGCATGCTATTGTGAGCTACATGAAGTGGGATGCAATCAATTTCTTCTTGAGTAATCAGGCAAAAGGTTAGCCATGGACCTGCAAACTGCTATGTACTACAATTAATAACAGATAGCAGAACTCATTAATTATATCAAGAACTAACGTCTTCTCAGGGCCAAATCTCAAGTACATCATATATGATGTTAAAATTTCCAAAAACTTTGCTGAGTATGGCTGTTCAGCTTGCTTCCATGTGAAGTTTTGGCAGTTCATTAGAAATATGCTTTTTCTTTAGGAGAAAACAAATGGATGTGTGTTTCATTTGTTCAGTTGTCAAAATAAAAATTTTAAAAATCATTTCCAAGGAACAGACAAAATCTGAACATGAGATTCTGATTCAAGGAACAGGAGGAAATCCTTCTACTCTGCTAAGTGTTGGAAGGATCCCAAGTGAGATCCACTCCGCAGCTTGACACTACACTTAAAGTTGCAGACAAATTGCAGCATATACAGGAAAACAACAAAAGGAATGTGTTTAAATATATGCCATTTGAAGGAACAAGAACTGTAGGAAGGTGGTGGCAAAAAGAAATACAGCATGCTAGAAGTCCTCATCTACATGAAAGACTACAGTATGGCAGGTGAGTTTAGCCTGCTCTTCATTTCCAAAGATACTCAGGATGTAGCAGGCTTAAACTGCAGAAAAAAAAAAATTAGATTGTATCCTTGGGAAATACTTTCTCATGGAAGGGTAGCCAGGCAATTGAACTGCTTGCCAGAAGAACTGGGGAGTATCCACCCCTGCAGGTTTTTAAAAACAGCTTGATCCTACCACAGTTGGAGAAATGGCTATGGTGACATTGCAAGGGTTCTCTTAACTCTATCTTCTAAGATCCTATTATCTACAGGCTTTTCTAGTTTGTTTAGTAGCTTACTTGAATTTAATAGACTGGATAATAGACTTTACTGTTTGCTGTTATTATTATGACTTTATCATATTTGGAATCTTTAATCAGTGTAACACTGTAGGTAATTAAAAAGACACCTTCTAAATGCTTTTTTTGGTTCTGCTATGCCACAGCAGTCATAAGGTTTGAGAGAGATGCAGAAAACAATGCCTAATAATAAGTAAAACAAAATACCAACAGACTGGCCTCAAAGAATCACAGGAAGTTGTGCCAGTCCCTTGCAATGCCAATAGTTTGAAGGATAAGTCCTTTATTTTGTTTTAGTGCATATATACTCAGCCAACAACAACAACAACAAAGGAAGCACCAGGCAGAAGCCAACATAGGAGAATGAGAATCTCTCCATATTTCAAGAATGTTGCATTGACAAAGCACTCTTAAGAACAGTATGGGTGAGTCTTGCATTTAGAACCACATTCTACTTGTCTTATTGCATATAGAGAACCCCATATATCTTCTAGGGTATTACAGTATTATAGAAGTGAAGAATTACCTTCCTGAAGCCAAACACATTCATACAAAATCTTGCACCGTGAATCCATTTCAATTAAAATTAAAACAAACCGTTTCCCAAATTCAGTGCTATTAGACGAGCCATCTAAACTTCATGGAAGATCTTGCCAGAATAAAATGTATCCTTCAGATTCATCACAGTTTTCATTCACTGGCATCTGTGCATATGCTACACACCAGCAAGTTTTAATTCTAATGCTGGCAATCAGTTCTCCTTTCCCATTCTTTACAGAATAACAGAAAAACAGTTTGGAAGAGATCTCCGGATGTCACCTCTTCCAAGATTCCATTCCAAACAGGCAAACTTACCATTTAGATGAGGTTGCACTGGATATCACCTAGGCAAGGTCTGAAAATATCTGAGGATGGAGAGTCCACAGCCTCTCCAGAAATCTTCTGTGTTGAGCCACTCTTCTGGCAAACAATTTTTTTTCTTAAGATCTGATTAGAATTTCCTCTGCAATAACTCATGACTGGTACCTCTTGTCCTTTCACTTTGCACCTCCTAAAAGAACGTGGCTCCAGCTAATCAAGACCTCCCATATTAGGCTATAAAAGATGATTAGCTCACACACCTGCCTTCTTTTCCCCAGGTTAAACAAATGCCAATCCCTGAGCTTGTCCTTGAACAATCATAATCTCCAGCTCCTTAGCCATCCTAGAAGCACACTGCTTTCTCCATTTTGTTGCTTTTTATGCTACTGGTGTACCCAAAACTGGACCTGCTACACTGGAGGGTTACTAATACTCACTAGAGATGCATAAAACTTCTCTTGACCTGCTGGTGATACTGCTGCTAATGCTGGTCAGCATGCGGCTCACAACAAAAAATTTTTACAGGTTGAACAAACAACCCTCTTTCAAAATGCTCACCTTTATTGCAGCAGAAATTGAAGATGTAACAGTCCTGAGTCAGTGAGTATTTTTTGTATAGCTGCCTTCTCCTTCCCAAGAAAAACACAACAGCCCATTTAATGAGGAAAGTCTCACTTTGGACTACAAACTTTGCATTGCAGTAATGCCTCATGCCTTCACTACAACACATATGATTAACTTTAATTCCTATATAAATGTATATCCACAGTTTATACATTCAGCTCTTAATGTTCAACTTCCTGTGCTTCCAGTGCAGCACTCTGAGATACTTATCACACTTGTGTGATATAGTTTACCCTGATTTACCAATGTGAATTTTGAACTTTGACATCAGAAGGATGGGGTTTGGTCTGGAAACAAAGAAATCAAACTGCTTAGCAAGCAATGAGCAGTAATAAGATGAATACACCTTCCTTTTAGTGTTCAGATTTTAGACTAAATCTTCTTAATTATAACTGCTATGGGGCTGTCCATGTAGGCCATAAGCAAATCAGATAGCAATGAGTGTACAACTGTAGATCACAGATTTCTGCCTAGCAATGAGATTGTTTCCTCTGGGGCTTCTGCTTAATTATACACTCTCATTTGTATTTCAGTGAATTCAGTGAAGTTTCACCTTGAACTCAACGTGGCCGTTGGGGTAAAAGAGAACAAAAAGCTTTTTTACTATTATATTATATATAATATTACAAACATCTTTATTTATCTGTTGCACTGTCTTATGGAGATTCTCTCTGATTCAGTATTTGAGGATTCATGAGCAAGGGATTCATACAAAGTAAAACATCCAAATCTCTCATGATTCCAGAAGTGGATAATTTCACTTCATCTTTTAGGCTGTCCCTCACTGACATGTTCATTACAGTAACCACTCTAAAACATTCTTCCTTCTAAAGGCAGTATGCTTTTGGAATGGGATTTATTTTTAATCACTGCTAACAATCTATTATGGTCTACAGAGCATGCTCAGTATGAACGGGATAAATCTTCAAAGCGAAATATAAAAATCTGCTAACAATTATAAGGATTTTGTGGGTGTACCTCCAGCATGCTTCTTTGAAAACTTGCCCCCTTGCTTGTCTTGAACTGGCTGAGGAATTTCCAGATCTGACGTATCATTAGAAATAAAGTACTGGATTGTGTACTAATGGTACTGTTTAAAATTTAAACATACCAGGCTTTCTCTACATGAAAAAGGAAGTATTTCCAAGGAATGCTTGGAATGTATTCAACAAGAAAATGCATTTAATTATATTGAAACAGAATCCTAACTTTATTATAGATGACTACCCTTGCTGATAGAAAAGGACAAAGAAGGATTTGGAGAAAAGAATTGCAAAAATATGTTCTGATAGCAGAAGGGTTAAACAAGGTTAAGAAATAGAGGTGCTAAACTTACCATACTTAAGCTACATTAATCTTTTCATTAGTACATTAAAAAAATCACAACTTTCCATCCCAAATCATTATGTTGATGGGGCATCTTTGATCTGAAAAAAACAGCAATGATCCCAAAGGGAAGCCAGAAGTGTTTTTGATTATTATCTGTAAAGTCTAAAATTCCTTAGGTGAAATTCAGTATGAAATGCATCCATGCAATGATGAAGGTGAGTGAATATGTCAACATCTGTGCTTTATTAAAGCTGGACTATTTTTACTAGGCACTGAACCAGGGAGACCAAATACCCTGATAAAACCAGAAACTCCAGGAAAGGTTCTTTGAAGGTATTTCTTGCTGTCATGTTACTGAAAAATACAACTTAATGTTATTTTCTTACATGTTTAATAAAATAAGTTTGTCCCCCTGCACATCAGGGTCCAAAACTGTCTTCTTCTAAAAATGTACAGGGAATGAGATAAATTCTCTTGCTAACTACAGGTATCAAATGGATCGTGAAAATGTTTTTTCCAATGTTGCAAGTAATGATATTTCTAATAAAATACAGCTTAAGAGTTGCTAAGTCCAAAAATCTAGGTAAACAATTGGAACTATACCTCATTAGGATTAATTACTAGGATCTGAGACTTGGAGAGATGTGACTTTATTAAAAATAACAACAACATAGTTTCTGTGAATGCTCTGGTGAAAGAATACTGTAAAACAAACATTTATAAATGCAAAATAAAAAGAAACTATATCAATTTTGTCACCTGAGCTCCTGTTTAGGACAGGCTACAAGGTTCCTTCTGTGCTAAACCTAGTAACAAATGCTGAAGAGTAGCAGAAGGCAATCAGTGCAGTTTCAGAGACACCAAAGATGAAGAAATCACAAACTGAAAATCCATCATCAGATAAGCAGTGGACAGGAAAGCAAAGGCTGTGGAGGCCACTGTTTCAAACTCCATGCTAGTGAGTGGAATTGTTCCTCAGTCTCTGAGCTTCAGATTGGATCATACTGCCGACACAGGTGGTCTGTTTCAAGAAAGAATGACTTTAAGTGCATCTCAGTGAACAGATTGCATGCAATCAGAGATTTTCTTCATAACTGGGAACTTTAGCAAATGTTATTTTTTTTGCATCTTTTCTCCAAATTCCATACATTCATGTACATATATGTACACGTTCCATTTTCAATAGGTTTGCAGGAGGCTGAAAATTGATGTCTCATGGAAAATACAGAAACCACTAAAAACTGCCAGAGAAATCCTCATTAAGCTGTATAGGGAAGACTCATTATGAAAATAATTGTGTAATCTATATAATTAGTACTAATTTAATTGGTTATTTGCAGTACATTTCTCATGTTTATTTCCATGGATATTTTGTGACTCTTCAGAGATCACTTATTAGCCATGCACAGAGAGCTATAGGCACATGTGCAGATTCTGTGAGCCAGAAGGTAATTTAAAACAAAGGAGTTGGTTATGAAAGAAAAATAAAATTAAAAATGAATTACAAAAGTATTTTAACACCTCACAATCAAATATGGATGTTGTAGTTTGTCAAGAGGTAAATAGAAGCTTAACTCAATCTTTCATAGTGTAACTTACTTTTGTCTAAATTTGTAGCAAATTACTCTGATGATATTAGGAACATACAGAACCCATACTGTCTTTGGAAGTTCAAAGGAACATTTACAGAATTGTCAAAATATTTTCACAAAAAAAGCCTTTCCATTAAAACACTGTTGTGTTCTGACAGAAAGATACTTTTGTTGAGGTAACAAAGAAAACACATATTTTCAATTGGCACCAGATTTGGGCACTTTTCTGTGAAGATGCACCCACTTCTAGGCCTTGCTGCATGTACTGTTGAGTTTTGGTCTTTGTTAGATTCGATTGTGATGGGAAGCTGCACATTTTATGTTCTATACTAGTACCAGCAGCTATAAAACATCAATAGAAGATATACTACTTGTTTCACAAAAATACTGTAGAGTTGCTTTCACTTCAAAAAGAAAGAAAATACTTTTCAAAACACAGAAGTT
Source organism: Perdix hodgsoniae (assembly GCA_035772895.1). Lineage (NCBI taxonomy): Eukaryota > Metazoa > Chordata > Aves > Galliformes > Phasianidae > Perdix > Perdix hodgsoniae. The sequence continues at coordinate 5,843,745 of JAPSGF010000044.1, forward strand.
GCCATGAAAAATAATACCTTCCCTTTGGCTGAGGTATTCTGAACTTCCTTTCAACATGGAAAGTCTTTAAGTACTACCTAAGTATTTCAGTTAAAAGGGCACTCATGTTTTATCTTTCCCCTTTCTCCTCAGTGGAGCTGAGGCTTGGCAACAAATCATACATAAATTAGCCCACCTAATGGTGTGAAAGTAATCGGATCTGAGCAGGATTTAAATGGTGCATATGTCTCCCATTCTTCATTGTTGTGTTTTGAAGTGTGCTGTTTTTGCTCAATATTACAGCATCTTTACCGCACAGTATCACAGTACTGATCAGATAGGCTTTAGTGCTAAGATTCTATGCAGTGTATCTAACTTTACCCTCTTTGTTCTGCCCATGATAGGTCTTGCCAGAGGTTGGTTTGATTCTGTGGAACAACATCAAGCATGTTTGAGACCAGTATATCTTGTTGCAAGAGTCAAAGTTTCCTTTGATGAGCAAAGAGAAACTGTGATCATCTGTGGGTCTGTGATCTTTTTTCCCTTGAGTATTTTATTGGGAATTAAATACCCAGGAAACTAGAAGGTAGAGTAGGAAAAAGATGACTGTAGTTCTTTAGTGACAAAACTCAACCTTGCAATATTCTCTCAATGCATTTATGCTAAATGCTACTTGGATATATATTTACCACATGGAGGTACCATGTAGATCCCTATCCCCCATACCAACTCAGTGAAGATACAGTTTACTTCCAATTTCAGCATGAAGTGGATGTGTTCTCACTTTAACTGTTAAGTTCCTACAACATGGAAATCATCTGGGCTGAAATTTAGTCCTCTGTGTGCCAAGGACTCTAAACACAGTACCAAAATTCAGGAAGGTACAGACAAGATGAGGAAACACGGTTGCTCTTCTAGAAGAGGCTCACCTATAGTTTGTGCAATCACTATCAATAGAATTTATTTCCCTCCCCCCCCCCCCCCCCCCCCCCGCCAGTATTTCAACTTCTAAGAATGCAGCCTGCACTAATACTCTCTTTTCTTTCTCCTTGGGCTGAGATTTTCCTCCTTATCTAGGGTACTAATCCAAAGCATACTGAGGGGAACACAGGTCTTGAAGGCAGGTTAGGGAAGCAAAAGTAGTTACAATTGTGTAGGAGTCTTATTATCTCTTTTCAGTGTGTTTTCTGAAGTGAGATAATGCCTGCTTTTCTTGTTGCAAACATGTTACTATCTCCTATCTCTTAAAATACCTGCTAAGACCTTGTACATTCCAGCAACATTTTAAGCCAGAAGTTTGTAAAAGTACAGGTCATGACATTGCCTGAGGGTCACAAACCTCAAACCCTTTCACCACCTCTGGACTTCCGCTGAAACAGACTTGCTTGGTCCTCCTCCACATCCAGCAGCACTCTATAAATCACAGCACCTATTCCTGCATGCATGCTTTGGAGCTCTGAGGGAAAAAGTCCAGAGGATTCTGGGTCACATCTAAGAAGGTGAGAGAGAAAATAAGCAACTATGGAGTCATGATCAATTGAGTACTCCTAATCACAGCAATTAGCCAGATTGCTGAGACCAAAGAACTCATGACCCAATTTTATACGTCCGAAAATTCCTTAAAGACACAGACTGAGGGAGATGTACCAAAATTCACCAGGTACAAGACTTAACAAAGGAGAGGGGAAGGGAGGGGAGGGGAGAAGGAATCATAGCTCCAATGTTATAACTACATTATCAAAATATTTCAGTATTTCAGTAAACAGGAATCATCTCTGTACTTCAGAAGCAGTAGAGCACTAGTAAAACAGTGTCCCAAAAGTATACTCATGCTGTTCCTGAGGGAAGATTCTCAAGCGGATATCAGGTGACCTGACAGAAGGAGTGGTTTTGACCTTTGTCCAAAACAAGCACAGAAATTATTTCTTGATGAATTTTGGGCTTTTTCATGAGCACCAGTGGATAGAAAGTACTGCAGCAGGCATGCTTTTCCTGTACTAGGCTGTCAGATGACTTTGAATTTATCTGCCAGACTTATCGCTGACTTCTCTTACTCATTAAGCGTCCTTGGACACATCACTTTAGGCCTCTCTGATCTAGTTTCACATAAAACCTTAATAACACAAAAAGGAATTATGTATTTTTCCTCCCATGATCTGCCTTTACCTTGGAACAACACGTCTTTGAAATGGCCACTGCCAGTCCTTGACACAGAGCCAGTACTTTGAAAACAGATACTGTAGTTACCTACTGCTTATTTCCTAGTTCTTACACTTTAGCTGACTTGGTCTGTCAGAGTGAGAATGGACTTGGTAAAACATACCGTCCTGCAGCTGTATTCACTCTGGTCCACTTTTTCTTTTTGCTTTGGTTTAATACTGCCATAGGACCACTGACTTCTGATAACTTTTTCCTGGCTAACAGGGTTGTGAATTAATCCACCAGTGAACAGCCAAAATCTGTCAGTTTCCTCTGTGTGCCAAGGACACTGAACACAGGCTGTGCCCAGTTGTCTGTCATGGGAACATCTTCGATGTCTTCAAACTCCTTCACAGGAAGAGCTGAGCAAACCTGAAGCCCTCCTGCTTTACTTCACAATCATATTTGTCGTAGAAGAAAAATCAAACAGTCTGGGAACTGAATAAGTAGTTTGTGCTGAAAGCTCCAACAGAAAATACCCAGCAGGAGAGTGAGGTTAACCTAGACACCATGTGCAGCTAGCTACCATTACTCATTCCAGCCTGTGGACTGTACTATAGCTGCATGCTTATACACTCTTCAGCAATACCCCCAGGCACTATTGTGACAAGCACAAACTTCTGTGGAAGTTGTTCTTTTTTTTTATTAAAAAAAAAAGAGGAATTTTCCTTATTTTATTTGCAATGGTGCAATCCGAAGTCACCTAGTACATCTTACTAAATCTTACTGATTGCAATCCCAACCTCAGATCACTGAGAGGTTAGGGGGTTGAGGTTTCAATGTTGTTTTTTCTGACAGTTTCTTGTGTTGTTTTTTTGTTTGTTTGTTTGTTCTTTAAATGTCAGACTAATGCAGCAGTGCAATTCATAGAAGTACCCAAGTCACAGCTGCTTTTAAATAGTTTACAAAAAGCTGAATCATTTGCAGTGGAAAGGTTAAGCCACCATCACATGCAGTCACTGCTCAATCACTTACATTTATCCTTTTGTTTTGGCACCTGCGACCTAGGTGAGCACATAATAATTTTGTGGAACCGTTTTAAGGATAAGTAACATTTTCAGTGCCAACCACAGTAACCTTAAGGCTTGCAATGACTGTTCTGTGAGGAAAGATATAACAAAAATGAAAACAAACAAACAAAAAACCCTATCTTCTTATTTCAGTGGCATCTCACAATATGACTGACCTGAGCAGAAACACTAATGTCCTGTTTTCCATTTTCCTCATTATTTTTTTTAAGATATACTCAAATAATTGAGAAAAGTTACACAGATGAGATTCTACTTTCTGAAGTTTTGAATCTCAGGCAAGACTGTGGTAAAATCTTCAGAAACACCTATGATTTCATTCCTAAAGAAATAACGTAAATACTCTGGAATCATAGAATAAAAAGGTTGGGAAGAACACTAAGATCATCTTGTCCAACCATTGAAATGATCTCTTTGTACTGCCAACTTACTGAAACTTTATTTAACAAGTTTTGTAATTGAATAAGAGGATCAATAGCAGGGATGGATGGATCAGCCCTGATTGTGATGTTTCCCAAAAGTACGTTCTGACAAATAACTTATAGGAAGAAAAATACAGAAAACGTGTGAAGAAAAACATAGTAAATGTGCAATCTTTTCATGTCATTACTAGGGCAAAGCTGGAGCTATGGATGTAATAAAATGGAGGTTACAATTGCACTGACTGCCAAGTTCAGCCAAGCTACCGATTGCTGGCAGCAACTCAGCAAGTTAGGAGTTATCTTTCTCTCTTTTGGCTTGGCAGAGGGATTAAGTTTTAACTGTTTAAAGAGCTAGAAAAGGTGCAAAGGAGGTGCCCTTCTGCAGTAAATTATTACAAAGTACAGAGGATGATCAATATAGAATAGTGCCTAAAAACTGGGAAATCAAATTTATTTGTAACTGGTGATACAGTATCTGATGGTGAATGTTTCAGAGGCCTCTGTCTCCTATAAATATTAGATTTTTTTTAAATGTTGTCTTAAATTAGTTTGGAATCAACTGGACTTTATTTGTTTTTCAGAGTTCCATACACACACAACATGTTCTAGTGACCTGGAGTTATTTACTGTATACACAGACTTTACTAGATGAGTTAAACTGGGAGCGGGGCTGAAAAAGATGCAGTTGTCGTATTAACAGCTGGACTTAGGGTAAATCATTATTTAAATATTGCTGGGGATGTTCTTGATGCAGTCTAGAGGAAGTAGTACCCACAACTTAGACTCCTTCAATACTGAGCATAAGATGCAGGAGTAGGAGTTCTAATATGTACATCCAGTAGGTATCAGATAGAACAAGCACTGTTCTCATCAGCTTTTGACTGATGTCTACCTAATTATCTCTAAAGTAAGATAGGAATCTAGTCACTGTAAATATTTATCCTGCATAAAAAACACTGTTGGCATCTTAGGCAGACGAATTTTGACCCAGGGACTTCAATAGTGTGTGTGTTTAAGAACATACACAGACAAGTGCGTGCTGATGATTTATGGCTTTTACAAGGTAATATGCATTCTAATGAAGAGAACAACCGGGCTCAAGAAAGAAATTGAGTTAAGGCCACTTAGTCACTATATTGTCCATGCAAATGACTTCAAAAAAACCAAACAAAAAAGTTAACTATGGAATAAAATTTACAAGCTAAGATAAACTAAATGACTGCAAATTCTCTTCTGCCAAGAATTAGGCAGAAAAAACTTCTCAAAGTGGTTGGACTCTAGAACAGGGATGTGGTGGAGTCATCATTCCCTGTGATGTTCAAGAAATGTGTAGATGTAGTACTAAAGAATATGGCTTAGTGAGCAACATCTTTGGTAGGTGGATGGTTGGACTAGATGATCTTAGAGATCTTTTCCAACCTTAACGATTCTATGATTAACCTACTTCCAACCTCTTTCCCACTCCTATAACTTCCTGTGTTCACACACTATTAATTTCAAAGTCATCACTTGTGTTTCATCATTTCCTTCACATATAACCACATCACTATTATTTGTTATCCTACCTGAAAAAATATTTGGAATAAATAATAAATTAACATTTATTATGACACTGTAGTTTTTATAAACAGTGAATGTAGCCTTTTCCATTATAATCTCATGATAAGCAAAGCTAAGCAAGACAGAATATATTAAAAACTGTAACTCAAAGAGATTGAGTGAACTGCTCAAAAGGAAACATACCCACTGTCAGATGAGTGACTAGAGGCCAAAAGGTCTTGGCTGCTAACTACTGCGTTGAGACTGCTAGACACAAGTTATGATCAATTCACTTGCAAAACTAATCTGAAAAAAGAAGTACAAAAGGCCAATAAAATGATGAATAATGGAGCACAAACATCTCTTAAAGGTGACTAGTTTTGAGCTGATGATGGCAATTAGCAGGCATCTCTTTCTGGCAGCTGCCATGCTGTAGTTCAGCAAAGTTCAGTGGGTGATTTCAGAGTATTTTGAGCTTGCATCACTAAAATAATGCCACAGGCAATATACTCATTACCAAGACATTTGAATAACACCACATCTTTATTTTATACAGGACTTCTCAGAATATTTCTATTCAAGCTCATTGATCTTGATGGCTCTCCCATGCCAGGAGAAGTAGCAAACATGTCTTTACTTCCAGAAGTCTAAACTCCAAAACAGTAATTCAACTCTGATTATTCCACATGTAAACAGCAGAAGGATTGCATGTGAGAATCAAATACTCTTTTTAAAAATTTTATCATAACTTCTTGTATTTATACAAACAGTCTTAGCAGAGAAGAGGGTGGATGAAAAACTTAAAATGAGCCAGCAGTGTGCCCTTGCAGCTTGGAAAGCAAATGGTATCCTGGGCTCTATCAGAAGATGGGTGGCCAGCAGGGACAGGGAGGTGATTGTCCCCCTCTACTCTGCTCTTGTGAGGCCCCATCTGGAGTACTACATCCAGGTCTGGGGCCCCCAGTACAAGACAGACAGGGAGCTGTTGGAGGGGTTCCAGAGGAGAGCTACAAACATAGTCAGAGGGCTGGAACACCTCTGCTATGAAGACAGGCTGAGGGAGCTGGGCTCTTTCAGCCTAGAGAAAAGAAGGCTGTAGGGTGATCTCATTTCAGTTTTCCAGTAGCTCAAGGGAGCATACAAACAGGAGGGAAGTCAACTCTTTACAAGTGTAGATAGTGGCAGGACAAGGGGAAATGATTTTAAGTTGAGGGAGGGAAGATTTAGGTTGGATGTCAGGGGGAAGTTCTTCACTAAGAGACCGGTGAGGTACTGGAACAGGCTGCCCAGAGAGATTGTGGATGCCCATCCCCGGAGGTGTTCAAAGCCAGGTTGGATGGGGCCCTGGGCAGCCTGGTCTAGTATTAGATAGGGAAGTTGGTGGCCTTGCCTGTGGCAGAGGGGTTGGAGATTCATGATCCTTGTAGTCCATTTCAACCCAAGACATCCTATGATTCTATGAGAAGTCTGAATACTATTTAAAAGAAGGCGCACACTGACATAAGTAGCAGCCAAACAATAACCAAAATGAGGAGTACAGCTACTGGAGATAAGTGAAAGTAAAGAAGAGTTAATCACTCATAAGTCTTTCAGGTGGATGAAAACTTCTACAAAATCTTTTTTTTTTTTTTGAGTTACATGCTAATCTGATTTCTCAAAGAGAGTAACATTAATTATTCATTCAAAGATATGCTAATAGAATTTGAGCAAAAATTCAAGCCTGAACCCCAGAAGAACTTTGCCTTTGAACATTCACTGTGATTTTTTTTCAATAAACCTGTACTTTCTGACTCAACAGAAACAGAGACCTCTTAACAATTTGCTTCGTACAGCGCTGCAAGAGATGTGTAGCACTACAGCTGCTCAGAATAGGATTCAGTAAATGATTTTCACTCTCCCTGAGTGCCTTGGGCAATCTAATGGACGCTCATGGCAATATATCCAACCATCAAACAGAATGCACTAAATCCAGAAGCTGAATCTGAACAAGTATGCAAGTGGATGACTCCCTGTCAACTTGCAAAACTAAGGCTGTGTAAGCAAGAACTGCATTCCTCAAGATAGAGAGTCATTTTCCTGCCTTCTGCCAAAGGAAAAATCTACAAAATGTGTGTGGAACCCACCTAACCAATGTTATTGCTTTTTTTCCAACAAGCTTCACTTCTCAGCCCACAGTCTGTTTTAGAGGCAGAGCACGGCCCTTAGTGCTGGAGGAACTTCTGCTGTGCTCTTATGACTACAAACTCAAAGCCCAGCCAGGCTGCAGAGGTGCCCTGCAAGATCAAATTGATTTTCAAGGCATGCCAGACCTGTGATTTCTCTGAGCTGATTATTCGCATAGAGTTTTCCACTGCACTCATAGTGGCCATACTCTTAACTCGAAATTGACAACTGTTGAAGAGCTCTGTCAAGGATTTTCTTACTTCTTGGGTTTGTACATCTTTGCTATGTCACTTATTTTTATTGGAGAAAAATGAAAGAGCTAGATTAATTACATCACACAGTGAAAGTAGAGTATGTAGGAGGCTATCAAAGAGTAGAAATCCTATAAATCCTTATAATACACTGAAAGGATGCAAGGCTTAAACTGACAGCATTTCACTGGTGGTAACAGAGGTACTTTGGTGGAAACTTTTCTCTCAGCAAAGGGAGGGCTTTTAAAGGCTCATTAATTTAATGCACTCTTCTGTTTCAGGCAGCCCTAAATCTTCCATTCAAGGCATGGTACTGGCTCTACATATGCATCATATTTCAAACCCTCCTTTCCCAAACTCTAACAGGTGCATGCGTTTACTACCCAGACAGGCCGTTCATCAGGAGGCTGTGAGATCGCTGGGGGATCAGAGGAGCATACTTTGTGTCCAACAGCCCCAGGCTGCTGTGGGCAGTGCTGGGATGTGTATTGCAGCAGTCTCTCCTTGCCTCAGCTAGAGCAAGTGAGACCTTAATCTGCAGTTCCCAGTGCTCACACTAAATTTTACAGCCATACCAACTTAATCCCCTCTCACGTTGTATGTAGAGTTTCATAAAACTGATAAGGAGAAAAAAAGGCTAGGAAAACAAGTGAGACAAAAGAAAATACATATGTAAATGTTTTACTTCATCTTCAACATTCAGATTTTGCCTTTAACTCTAAACTATGAAATGAATAGCAGGCTGCTCATCTCCCCTTGCAACCATCAGAATTCTAAGAGGAGACACTGACAACCTTCATATAAAAAGAGTGAAACTCCATTTCCAGGAAACTAATAGAAGATATCCCTTGAATTTGAACGACTGTGAGTTTTTTTACACGCTAGTGCAGCATTCCCGTGGAGGCTACTTCCACCATTTCTGCTGTAATTTTACATTGTATGAACTGCTCCAGATTTCTCATACCAACATGGCAAGTTCAAGGAGTGTTTTCTCTGAGGACTCACTTTATCAACTTTTCTAAGTTCCTCACTACTATGCTTCTATAAACTCCTGAAAAGTATAAATTAATCTGTTTTCAACAACTCACAGTCAATCAGAATTTGACAGAAATGGGAAATCAAAGCTAAAAAACCCTCAAATCCTGCCTTTGTTTCCTGAACTTTAAACTGCAGATTAATTTGACAGATGTCTGAGCTTCATTAATATTGCTATTGTCTGTCTCTGAATAATAACTCTTATGATCATTATGCAGTTTTGAGACATGCATATTTTAATACCATGCTCATTACTGTAAAAACGTGAACCACATTAACTGGATTTTTTTCACATGGTCATGAAAAATGCATTTGAAAGGGAGATTTGTAATGTTTTCAATTTCATGAAAATCTGTGGAAAGTACTGGAAAACACTTGAAATCTATTAGTAAGAAACTGCCATCTCTGGAAATGTTTTCACCTTATTCTAGAGACTCTCTGTATAGCAAAGCTGGTTCAACTTCACAAATGCCCATTGACACTGGGACTATACCAGGACAGCTGAACAGGAGGAATTCCTGGAGAGACATGACTGCAGACAGTTCACCTCCATATTCTGGTAGTATTTCGCTCCTACAATGGTTTTGCAAAATCACCAACTCTTAGGGACAATCTCAAGCACCCCTGAAACTTCTCTTAAATGCTCTCAATGCCTTGCTGGTCCATGGCACTTTTTCTTGGAAGGGCCATCACTTTGCTCCTACAGTTCAAATTCAGCCTGATTCAGATTCAGAGTTCTGGCCTGCACAGAGTCGCTTTTCAGAACCAGATGAACAAATCATCCCATCCTTGCAGAGTGTGTTTGCGCATCCCAAAAGACAGCACTTCAGCTTGAAAATCTGTTGCTTATTTGTTTCTTGAATCCAACGGATCCACAGCCTGGGAAGAAGGCAAAACTGGTGACCTCCTGAAGTAGGCTTTTTAGGATGAAAAACGAACTGCTGAACTTCATCCAGGTTCACTTCCTAAATCTAACCTTCAAAAGTATTACAGCAGCTCTCCAGCAATACACCTTCATTCCAGATGAGGATGGCTTCCCCCTCTTCAAATCTAGCCCTTTGTTTAGAATGGTAACTGTCTCCCTCATCCGGGCATGCAAACCCACATCACCAACCCTCCTACATCTTCACACACGTAATCTATGCCCCACCCATGCCACGCAGACAGAATCTGAAGTGTCTAGTAGCTCTGAAGTCTTCTTCATTCTGCTGAAACACAAGGGTTTCTACTTTCTAATCTCCTAACCCACAGAATAAAAATAAATAAATAGATAAAATAATAAATTAATAAAAAGAATTAGGTAAAGGAGACCTGGCAGGAAGAGGCATTGGAGAATGAATGTATCCAAAGTTACCTGTGCTCTTTTCAGAGACTCCATTTATGTTTGGGAATATGGACAGTTCAGTTAGTCTACTTCAAGTCCCCAGAAGATCTCAGGAGGACAAACGATAACTGGCTGATTTAAGGAACTCAAGGTTATCTGTAGGGGAGGAAAGACTCCAAGCCTCTGTTTTCTTGGTTCTGACTTTTCCTCTACTTTTGGTTAAGGTGACAAGAATCATTTTAAGAATTGCATGAGCAAGAAAAAAATTAAATCCTCTCAGGCTCAATTAAATATGTTTATCTAATTTTTCATTCCAATCAAATGTCATGGGAATTTCCTAATATGAGATTACTACTCCTACCACCCAAGTTAACCATGAGCATTACTAAGGTTCCCTTATGCAGATTTGCCAAAATTCTCACTCTGATTAAGTTTTGTCCATTTTTGTCCTGAAAAGAGTTCTATTAATACCTCCTCCCTTCTTTTTTTGGCAGACTGTTCTAAAACACTAAATCCTTATTTCCTCAGCAGGGGTATAATATCTACTCTTATTAAAAATACTGAAACACAAGCTTACCCAGAGGTGTGTTTTATTTGACGTGAAGAGATTCAGTAAAAATGCTTCCCTGGGAGAGCTAGTGTTTCAGCCATCCTGCAAGGATTTGGCAAATGTTTCAAATGTTCTGCTGGACTCTCGGAGATATTATTAACCCCTTTCAAAAATGGTAATTTCCACCACTTCCAAGCACGCGTGGATGGAAATTTCCAAGTCTATTGTCTGGAGCTATGACACAGGCAGGAGAAAGACTGAAACTCTTGGTTAATCACAAGGGAATGCAGTGTATAAAGATGATAAAATCTGACAAAGTCCTTCTTAGAAACAAAGACTGACTACATTTTACAAACAGGCAGTGAATTTGTCCTCCTAAAAAAGTGACCACCAAAGTGTTTCCATGAGTCTGTAATGCTATATTGTTTCACTGTTAAGGGGCAGGAGAGAGCTGGAAATCCTTCCGTAAAAGGTCAAGGGGTAAGAAAGAGACAAATATTCAGTATGGTAGAGTCCTCAGAGGTCTGATGCTTAGCAAGTACAAGTTCATGCATATGGAGGGACAGAGAAACGAGCAGATCTCCCGCACTTTGTTTGACAGAAGAGATCTCTGCACCGCAGAACAGATATCCCAAAGGACAGATGTTAGTGATGGACTAGGGAAAGCCAAAGGTTATCCGTTGAGAGCTCTTAGCCATATTTAAAGAGTTTGGACTCTAGCCATCTCTCAGTGAAGTCAAAGCAAGTCTTACAATTGACTCAAATGGAAATTGGAATAAATCTCTAGGATCAATTTTTTTCAGTTACTTTTTGTTTACATCATTTAAGATCTCTGTGACAGTTGTCTCTCAGATGTATTTTATTAGGCATTTAGCTTTCTACTGAGAAATTTCCCAAGCTATGTTCCTTTTTATTTTCTTCTTTGGAAATCCCAATGAAAAAATTATTCTCATTTCCATCTCCAGTTGATTTTTCATTCATCCATCTCTTCCTGTCAGAATTCTGGCTGATAGACTGTATTTGGATTGTTTAATCAGACTGATACCTAATAAAATGGATGTGTCATCAAATAAATTCTTCCAACTCAGCCTTAAAGCCCAAAAATGTTCTAGATTCTCGTATGGAGTAAATCAAATTTTGCTGACATCAGCAAAGCCTGGCTGACAGCGCTGGAGAATCTAATCTTCTAATAGCATACAGTTTTGATCAAAGTAGAAAGTGTCTTACTACAATTACCTACATTTTGCACAGAATGATCCCTCTTTTGGCAAGCAGAAAACCCATTGGAACATGTGTTCTAACTCTTCCCCAGAGGCATAAAAAACTTCACTGCTTTTCACTTTTCATCTCAGTTTCCAGACCAGAAAACAATCCTGTCACATATCAAGAGCACAAATGGTACTGCATATGCTAATACGAGATGCATGTTTTTTCCTTCTTACCTGTATATGCATAGTTTCCTTAAATTATTTTTTACTGTATATACAATATACCATGAAGACAACAGCTCCTCTGAAAGTATTGTAGTTACAGCTCAATACAATGTCATATGATAGATCATTTAGGATTACACCTCATGTGATCTTTGTGGTATGGTACTGAACAATAACTCAGCAACCAATACATACACTGGTTTCAACCAGTGGATTTACAGCCAGTCATACCAGCATGTACAGAACCAACCAACTGCAAAGACACAAATTCACTCCAATGACACCAATCAGGATTTAATGCTTTAAACTTCAGTTGACTGAAAAGCAAGAATTGCTTCTCTAAACTACATGATGAACATACTAAAAAGCCAAACAAGAGCCAGTTTTGCCTATGGTACAAGAGATATCAGTTCCTTCAGTTCATAGAACTGTATCTCCACTCTGTGGTGAAAATCAGTCTTCTCATTAAATGTGCATTTTACCATGTCCACCAAATAAGGGAAAAGAATGGAATTTAACCTATGTATTAATCTTAGCTTTCCTAGATTCTTCCCAGAAATCTTCCCTTCACTGCAGATTACTGGAAGTTGAAGAGATGTAGCCATACAGATAAGTTGAATATAAGTAACTTAAGAATGCCTTCTTACTTCCAGGCTAATAATCTGCCTTGAAAAACTAATGCTTCATTTTAGTTGATATAACAGATTCAGGTAAAGGTGATATTTATGCAAACGCTTTCTGTTACAACTTCCTCTTCCTTCAGCAAGTGTTGAAATACTCTAAATCCCTGCATCAACACTTTATTAGTAGACTTAAACTCTGATCATCTCAGCTCTTTTCCAGACAACTGAGCTTGGATATTTTTGTCCTACAACCAGCTCGAACTGCTTGCTGATCATTTTCTTGGACAGTTACCTTTTCAGTTGTGTTAATAAAGACTTCCTCTAGCTGAAAACTAACCATATAGTTTGCCACACAGCAGGCACATCCAATCCACAGTCCCCAGGCTGCAAGTGACTTGGCCCAGCTCATTCTGCAGCTGCCCCATGCCGTCATGGCAACAGCTCTGCCCCAATGAGCTGCCCTGCCAGATCCCAGGCATGAACCCATCACTCACAACAACAAAACATTCATGTGTAATTGGTACATACTGGACTGAAACCAGGAGAGGGGAGAGCGCAGTGCGATGCAGACTCAAGTTGTGGCAAATAAGTTTAGGGATTTTGATAGATTGGCTAAACAGTCCTGTGAACAGCAAAAAATATGCATCTGTGCCTTCTGTTCTCAGTCAACATAAAGACATTACTTGCAAATTTTCAGATAAAATGTATAGAGTTGTAGTACAAGATTTGACTGTCTGTTTACCAAACCTTTATAAGCCCTCTCTTACCAGAGAGAAATACTCCTCATTTCACAGTCACGCCTTATTCATGTCACTGTTTTTTGACAATATATGCATCTGTGAAAAATTATTTTCAAGGATGAGGTGCAGAGAAAGTAAAATTTCAGCAAAAATCTGTAAGAAACACATTGAGAGCTCACTGAGAATTGCAGCCATTGACACTGAACAATTGACACTGAGGCATCAGTTTCACAAAAACAAAGTCACATATCCCACTAGTTTTATGGCTTTGTTGCATATTTTTTTATGTTTCAATTTAAAAAAAAAAAAAAATTATGCTTTGTCACTTACATGCGTTAAGTATGTTATATATTTCATGAGGGCTGCTTCAAAAGTAATGCCTCCTATTTAATCACGTTGGCCCATGATGTCAGACGTGGACGTTGGTGGCATGGCAGTAGAGGTTGAACCGTCCCACAAATACCTCATTACATTTTGTTGCTGCATGACAGTTGACAGAAGAGGGACAGACTGACAGAATGGCACCTGACATGGAAGTGTGTATAAAGTAAAGGGATGTGTGTCATTGAACTCCTCCATGAAAAAAAAAAAAAAAAAAAAAAAAGGCACTTACTGACATTCATCAACACTTGCCAGACATCTATGGAGACCAAACAATGGATGTGAGCACAGTGAGGCAGTGGGCAGTCTATTTCAGCAGTGGCAAAAGCAACAATGGATCACCTCCACTGGTGAAGATTGTTATGAGTGCAGCATGTAGCATCTAGTTCATTTTCGTATGTGAAAATATATAGCTAAGAGTGGTGACTGTGTTGAAAGAGTGTTCTGTAGCCAAGAATTTGCTCTATTAGATAGTGTTACTGTACTCTTTGTGTCAGTTGTAGTTTCAACAGAAATAATTAGAAGACATTACTTTTCAGAGCAACCTTTGTAGATGGGCCCTAGACAATTCTTCACTCAGTGTGGCCCAGGCAAGCTAAAAGATTGGGCACCCATGCTATACAGTTGTGCCACAAATGGAACAGGCAAAAGGCACAGGAACCTTCAAAAGCAAAGACAGGATAAGAGCATTATGTCATGATCATTCTGTTTTTTTGACTGCCAAGGAACAATGCACACTGACCATGCTGAAATCTGTTTTAAATATATTTAGGTTGTTTAGAGAGTGATGCCGAGAGGCCATGCCTGCTGCTTTGGGAGAGGGAAGAAATGACAAGAACTCCAAAGATACAGACTCTCCAAGCATGCTGGATGGACAGGTCCATTTTCTGCATTTAAAACACTGTAAAAACATTGCAGCAAGCCTGGGATTTATTCTTGCACAGAAAGATAATTATGAATAGCGTACTATTTACGCAAGTTTTAAAAGGTATAACTGGGACTCTGTCATCTTCATTAGCTTATCTTTACAGAAATGTTCAGTAACTAAATCTTAAAACAGAGATCAGAACAAAATGAAAGATCAAAACACCATCAGAAATGCTGATGTGAATTGGTCAAGTACTTTTCTAGGTCCATAGCAACTTCATTAGCTTGTTTTGACTGGAGAAAAACAGTGGATAAACTTTTAAAAGCATACTCTAGTTCTACTTTGGAAAAAAAAGAAAAGTGTCATTGACAAATTAACTAGAATTTGGCAAAAAAAAAAGAAAAAAGAAAAAAAGGAAAAAAAGAAAAAAAAAGTAATAAAATAAAAATGAATCAGGTTTCACCCCACAACTTCACTCATGCCTTACTCCAGTTAGGATATTTTGCAAATCTTTATTCTGCATCATGGGAGCATGAAACAGTGTACTGAGCCTTTTGCAGCCTACATGGCTGCATAAGACCCCACCAGAAAAAATTCATACATCGCATCAAGGAAAGAGGCCACCCTCAATAGAATGTTCCAAACATCTCTTGGCCTCCTAATTCTGATCAGAAAACATAGTAGCAGAAATAAAAGACTCCTGTTTTCCCTGTCAGTAACAACAACAAAAATTCTCACTGGCATAAAGTTATATAAAAGTTATGAGAAAGTGTGGAAGAAGAGTCACTGAAGCTGTAGAGAGGCTGAGGAAGACAGTTGGATGAGAAAGCACGTGATGAATTTTGGTATTACGGTATAACACTGCTCAAGCTGATCCCATTAGGAGCTCTAACTCACAAGTTAGCATGTTTTCTTGCCAACTCACTTTCTTATACTTCTTAATAATCAACAAATTAAGATTGTGCTTTCTTCTCAAACTTGGGTTGAGCAAAAGGGCACATAAAAAGGAGTATTAGCAACTAGAAATATCTTGTAATGTGAATTTACAAAGTTGTTGCCCCAAACAGACTTGCAAATGAATGAAAGTAGTGATTACTCCAGGGCCACATTAAATGACAGGCCAAGTAAAGAGCAGCAGGCTGAGGTAATGGGAGAGGAACTAGTGGAGAGGATTAACAGTCCAAGGACACATGAAGCCACAGTCTCCATCTGTGATCATTTTGCTACTCACATCTTCACAAGTTTGACCACCCTTGAGCTATCTTAGGACTGTACTTGTGTTAATATGCAGTCTTCTGGGAACATCCTTGGACTTTTAAAGCCAGAACATGTGACTATACAGCATGATGATAGACAGTTTACTTAGGACTGATTGCCTTAGTGAGAATATAGTTCTCTTCAATAAGTAGACAAACTGTAAATCAAGAATTCTTATAAAATATTCTGGTATCAAAAACTTCACAAACTAATTACCTGCAATTTAAACATGCAGGGTCTGAGAGCCAATGAGAACTGTCTGAAGTTAAAGGAGATACTAACTGAAGACAATTTCCTCTCTCAAATCCATACTCTGCTCACTCGACCATTAAATCAAAGCTTGGGCTTTTCAGAGCTAGATTAGTTTTGTGTTTAACATCCTTGGCAAATGAGAAAATTATATTCAAACATAAAACATCAATGGCCTTCTAGAGAGAACTTCTGCAAGTAGAAGCTGGTTTTAGTTGGATTATTAGTACTTGCACAGTGTTATACACATTTTATGTGAGAGCATATTCAAAACAGAGTATTTCCACATGTACGTGTCTGAGAAAGCAAGTTGTGGTTGGCTATATCTGACAAAAATACATTAATAAATGAATAAGATTTTTCCCTTTAGCAGTAATTCAGCCTCCCCACCGTGAAGATAGAAGGTGCTCCAAACCTCAGTTCTATCATTTGTGTTCTTGCCAGACATAACATTCCATGGAGAACACTGCAATTATGTTATACCAAAGAAAGCAATCTCCCACTAGACTAAAAGAGCGAGAACAAAAATCCCACTGCAGCTCATGATTGTTTACCCATAAAACAAATGGTAAACGTTTGGCTTCAGATTCACAAGATCACAGGACCCAGCGCATAACTGCCTATCACTGGGAAAGTTTTTAATGTTTTTAAGTTTACTTGTAGATTTGCCACAGTAAAACCAAGTGTAAGTCCTTCCCATCTGTCTGTGATACGGCTGCAGTGGCGCTGCTAGAAAGGCAAGGGCAGCAGGGCCTGGTGGCAGCCACATGGGCAGTGCCCCATGCTCACTGCTCACTATGGCCCACAAGAGCCAGCTGTGTAAGAGCACACCAACCCAGGGCCCACAGAGCTGTTGATCTTCTGTCACCAGAAGGAGGACAAGTTCATTGAGCCAACAGACAGTTACAACCACCAAAATATTTCCCTTTTTGCAGAATAAGTATTCCTTTCTGATTTAGCTTTAAACACCAACTGGAAAACCCTGTCCCAATGAAGTCAACAAGAGCTCTACGTAAGCCTGGAACATGAAGATACCTGGCTCAGCCCTACAATGCTTCCCCAATCAATTTGGAAAAGTCCTAGATTAGTCGTTGGCTTAGGAAAGGAAAAGAAAAAGAAAGAAGAGGCTGGGACTTAAGGCAAGTGTACCACATCCATTTCCAAGTATTGGTCGCGATAGCATTAGCTAATATTCCTCTGCCCACTCAACCATTTTGAAGTTGGTTCTACAAAGTACTAAACAAATGGGCCCCAGGCCAGGAGGACTCTTAAACGTGTTCAACTTTAAGGATACAAGTAAATCCTCCTGAATGCTTACTGTTACACTTTCCTGAACTAGAGCCAACCTGCCCCCATGCTTTGCCAGCTCTTAAGACCCACATCAAACAAGTCTCTCCTGGTAACATTACATAAAATCCTTCATACAAATATGCAAATAGTTCCAGCAACTATATATATTATCTCATTCTTCTGCATATACATGTATGGGTTAGCTCAGGATATTCTGTTTCAAGCTCCTTCTATTTTATGCTTACGCTTTATGAGTTCAACCCAAGCACTTCATTGCTCAGAGAAGATAGGGATTAAAAATGAACAGCATTCAGAATTCATTACCTCTAGTAATAGTATTAACCCTGTAGCAATAGTATATTGGCTTCAACATCATTCACATTGTGTTCTCTGGCTGGCATTTTCTCTGATATGTTTTGGTTTTCAGCTTTCAATCAATTCTCTCATCCAACTGGAATAGCTTCTCTTGTCCAACTGGAATACATGCCAAAATGACTTATAAAACACTGTTCAGTTTCCATATAATAAAGCAAACCACAGGAATGGTCTATTAGCATTAAAATTACAGAACCATTGAAACACATTAAAGATAAACATGCCATCAATGTGAGTCGAGCAAGCATACCACTCCAATATCACTTTTTAATAGTCCAAGTTTGTACATTATATATAAACCTTTGACTGTGATCACCATGAAACATGCCATATTCTATTATTTATTCAGTACAGTTCCCTTTTCTCTATTCACTTCTGTTTTATCCCTATGGATGCGCAGTACATTCCAGCTAGACAAAGCAATTCAAACTTGTATCCCCAGGCTAAAAGAAGGACCAATAGTTTTCTGTCTACTTCAATCTACCAAAACAGAAGGGTACACCATTAATCCCCCAAGTTGGTCCCACTGTGATTTCAACACAGCTATTCCTGTATTTTATAGGAGTTCAGTCTTTAACAAAAGCAACTTATCTAAACACATTTATGTCTTTGTGATCAAAGCCAAAATTCCATCTTTTTACAGGTTTCAAAGGGTTTTCTAAAGGAACCGACAAAGATCCAATTGCTGAAATTCTCCAGTGCCTTTTAAAAATTACATTGCCATGTTCCTGTACTCTTGATTGCCACTCAGGTATTCAAGTGTTCAACAGCTGATGAACACACTCACTACCTCTGTGTACTCAAATTGTTTATGGGCCTATCTATAATAGCCTCTGGGATCTATCTCAGCAGTACTTCTATCCACATCTGTCTGCCCTAATGCTCACCTGTACCTCATACATCTGAGAATATATCAGCTGAGTTAGGTGAAGAAACTGTGAAAATGTCAGTGCACCAGCATGGAAGGTAAGAGTAAGAATCATGTCAGCTCACAGTTTTACAAAACTTTTATTTTGAGAAACCTCCGGAGAAATTAGCTGGGAAACAGCTTCTGTAGATCATACGAACAACAAGCAAAATCTACTGACATCACTCGAATAGATGCACAGGTTGTCACTGGAGTTTTGAACCATACCCATGATGAAAAGTGAAACCATGTATGAAAGGGACGTATGTTTTGGAGAATTTTTTATTATTATTATTATTATTTGGCTATCACCAGAGGTATTCCCAGCTTTTTTGTATTTTCTTTCATTCCTTGGAGCAGGACATTTATATGCTGCTGGCAGCCTGAGAAGAATTTCCCCTAGTTACATCAGATTTAGCATAGCTAACAGGATATATCACTTTTCCACATAAGGAACAGCTGCAGTTGCTGCAGGGAGGCTGCAAATACAAGGTATTTGGCCACACATTTTGCAGTATCTTGCATTTTCCATACATTGAAAGACTGGTGAAAAAAAACAACATACAAAAGACAGCCTTAGCCAGAAGAAAAAGTGATGCTGATGACTTGAAGCCTCTGCAAGGCTTACCTGACTTCATTTCTGTCTCCCTAAATCAACTCAGTCTCCTTTGCTAGCACACAGTTTAGCCAGTGTTTCATCTGCTGCTAAGGCTGTGCTGCCAAGGCTTTTTAGAGTTCTGTATAAAGGGCATCTTTTAAGAGACTACTTGTTCCCCTTGAAGAAATTATCTGCTTGCCACAAATCTTTTTAAGCCAGAGACATTATACTGTACGGCTCTGCCAAGCAGGACACATGAAAGGGGATTTCCTTTCTCCTTTCCGCAGCGGATACCCTTTCAGATGAAATGGGGCCATTCCAGAAAGAAGTCACAGCACATCTTTCCCTTCTTCTAAAATGTATTAATAATTCAATTTAAATTTCTACAGATAAAAATTCTGAGCAGCTAAATGTTGAAATCCTTTTCTGCACACATCGTTAGCCTAAGTTACATCAGTTCACAGGATTTGCTCCATATTTTATTTGCCATTTGAGGAGCCTGATGTGAGTCAGACAACCCAAGTTTTTGCCTTCTTTTGTTGGAAAATGCTTATGGACAGACAACCTTGCCTTCTCTTGGCACATACAGCTAGGCACTAAACATTATATAGGGTATAAGATTTTTTTTTTCTTTCCAACATAGAGATGTTTCAAGACTCGTTGGGATGAGCAATTGCTGTCAACCATAATCCCACAATTCCAGCATACACAACTTTCCTTGTAGCTTTTAACTGAAACCATACACCGTTAGCTATTTTCAGCAACACCATGAGCACATTAGGTTGTTTGCCATTTAATCTGCTTTCCAGACAGCCTTCCACAGAAGCATTAAAGCTGGAAGAAGACCTTTCTGCACTTCTTTATTCCACACCTTTGAAGAGCAGTGTGTTTACCCAGCCCAAACCTTATAGATGAGTATCTCCAATGACAATGATGTCACCATCTTACTTGGCAGGCTGTCTCCTTGTCCAGTGTTGTGGGGTCTGCTTTTTGAAAGTGATGCAATCATAGCAATATGCATGTACAAATATACATTTTTATCCTGTTGCAACCTGGGCACTACTTTCACTACAAATTTACTGAAGTGTAAGAGTAAGGCAGGTAATTTCATAAATTCAAGTTCCCAGAAAACAGGTCTTTCAAAAAATCTGTGAGCTGCTTAGCTTTATTTTTAATGGTGGATATTATGTGTTTATATGAAGACACATTAATATTGTATTGAACTGTATGTATCCATGAATGAGAAGCACTTCCAATATTAACGATGTTTTGAAAAGGCACTGGGTAGCTCAGACACGTCTAGCTGACATCCAGGTGGACCAGTCCTAGAAGCTAATCCAACAGAGTAAGAAAACAATGCTTGAAAAGCACAGCTGAATTGTGTCTAAACTGGGCAAAACAGAAGTAAGCCAGGTGTGGCTCAGTTGATGCACCTCTACACACTTCTTTGGATATCTATGATTTCAGAAAGCAAATGTAGCCTACCCTTCCAGAACAAGAATCCTTCAGAAGAATTCAAAGCACCCGCAGAGGATAATTTTAAATGCTGCCAGTCAAGCTGCTCCATCTCTTTTCTTTCCCCAAACTGGTAAAGCTCTGAGCTTATGCAGGGGATCAAGCAGTAGCTGACTGTGTCACAAAGAGAGGAAAGCAGTGTGTGCAACAAGTAACTTTCAGCACTCTGTTCAGTGTTTAGCAGTACTCATTGTCATTTACCCCTAAATAAGTTCCTCCAAAAGACTGATCCAGCACAGGAATCATCTATGTGCTTCAGCTCTCCCCCTTCTAGGAACTCCTTTGTCTTTAATACTTTAAGAGCCCAGAGGGAATAGCTTGCTCACTTCATGTTTGAAGACAGACAATGTGTGTTTTTCTCGTAACAAACCCAAGATATAGTCAATTGAAGGGTTTTGAAGTTAGAATTATATTGAATCAATCTTTATACTTTTTATAACATATATGTATTACGGACATGTATTTCTTGCTCCTGGCTCCTATCAATAGGCACATATTTCTAGTTGTCTTTACCTCAAATCTGCTGGCTTTAATTTTGAAAGTTTGTATTATTCTTTTTTGCATTCTCCCCCAGTTTGTCAGCCTTGCTTTTGTAACATTTGTGGTTGCAAATGACTGGCATTATAATAATCCTTTCTTGCTGTTTTTTTTTTGTTTTGTTTTGTTTTGTTTTTTAAGTAAAGTAGTTCAGAGATCTGAATGAGTGAATGCACTGACACATAACTGCTTGCACAATGCTCAGCTTAGGAAAGCCAAAGTCGTCATGAGCACATCACCAAAGCTATGTGGACCAACTGTTAGAAGATCAACTCTGTGTATGTCACAGGCTTTTGGGCAGCCTTCCAGTCTGAGAGTTTGAGGGGATCCATTTCAAAACAAACAACGAAGAGAAGATGTAGCTGTGAATTAAAGGCTTTGAAATAAAACCCATACAGCAACTACTGGGTCATAGGATTTGTGAGCTATCTTACCTCCAAGAATTTGCTAGCAGTTGTACATATATATATATGCTTGTACCTTGAGTACTGGGGGCCTGAAGCCACAGTAGAAGCCTTGAAGTTAGACAAATACAACAGCTTCAGGCAAGGTGAATCCAAACATGGGATAAACAAATCTTAAAACTACAAAGAAATCCTACAGTTACATTCCAGGTACAGCTAAAAAGCTTCAAAACCTTTACACTCTTGCTTGAAAAACTTGAATTAGAAGGAAGGTATGTTTTATGGAAGCTTTGGTGTCTCCAGTATTCAGAAGGGAAATATTCAAATGGAAATACTATGGACTTGAGTATGTATCAACATATAAATCTGCATTACCCGTGTCTCAAGTCAGCTGTCTATCTCTGTTCCCACCTCTGTGATAGATGCACAACAGAGAAGAAAAGCAGAGGCTCATCAGTGCTTTTTCTCTCCCTTACAGGGTACCACACAGCCTAGATGTGCCTCTCCAGGAACTAGGGAGCAGTAGCAAAGGTGACAGCAGTAACAAGCAAATTAGTCAGCTAGATAACCAAGGTAAATGGAGAATTTGTAGGGATGACGGAGGCAGTTGCTGCTCTGGCTTCACCTTAGACCTGCCTGAAATCTAGCTTTGAGCACAGACCTTTGCAGCATGAGGTAACACAGAGTTGTAGCCACAAGTAGGCCCTGACAGAACAAATAGCCTTAAAGAGTTCTCACGAAGCAGGCCATTTGCTCCCTTTCTTCACCTCCACAAGCCATCCCAGTAGATTTGGTAGTATGCATATTTAAGCAGTCCCACAGCCACAGATGCCAGGGAAACAAAAGCAAGTCTGTGATGGCAATGGGTCCCTTTGGATCCAGGACTTGATGCAGAATGTCTCCTAGAAGGAAGTCTGAGCAAAAACCTGTTACCACACCAGATCTGTACTAGAAACTGAGAACCAACTCTTTAGATGCAGTATCTATCACTGCACAGAGATGGCTTTGTTGACACAGTCCATGATTGGAGGCCTTCAGAGAGCAAACAACAGCCTACTTGGAAGAGGTCCCATGCCAACAGGACTGAAGAAGTGCCAGTTGATGTATGAGTTTTCTCCAAAGTACTCTCAGTTCCTTCTAGACTAAGAGTGATTGAAATGATTGTGTTGTGCAAAGATCTGATCTAAGACAGAAATGATACTCAGCTATATCTAGATTCAAACTAACGTCCATGATGACTGTAAGCACTTTGGGGGGATTTCTGTGCCTGTACAGAGTTTAACACAGAGATGTAGTCTTTGAATTGAGGTTATACTTACTACCTGTAGAAATTCATCAGGTGGAGCTAGATGCCTTCATGTACATAGACTGAGTAAATCCATGCTGTGCAATGCAGTGCTACTTAGGCACACCAATCTGCATAGGCCTACAACGCTGCATTTCAGGAGCAGAAATCTCTGCAGCAGACTCCTCAGCACAGCTGATCCCCAATTAAACTTGTGCAGACCTGGCACAGAGAACTTGGCAGTGCAATCCCTAGTTCTGGTAACAGTACACAAAACACCAGTTGATTCCTGCAGTGTAACACACAAAGCCTCAAGGATTTCTGTCACCCTGCAGGTAGTTTATATTAAACAAGATTTTCAGAGGTATGATGGGACTCCATCCTCCTATACGGTATAGGTTTCAGATACCAAAATATTAGGAGTGATCAATATTAGGAGCACCAGTATCTTGTCTTATTAAGGGGTTTTCCTACTCATAATCAGCAAGTAAAAGTAAGATTCACTAGCCTCAAATATCACTTAGGTATATGCAAACGGCTAAGCCATGCATGTGGCTACATTAATTGGGACCCAAATTCAGACACCTCTGGGGACTCATTAACATTTAACTTGTGTCAGAGCACAAATAGTAGCAGTGTTCCCTTAGTGGCATCAAATCAGGCCCATTAATTAGTCCCTATTAATACACAATCCCTGGGTGCCATTAGCACATTTCTATTGGCAGCTTATTCACAGAAAAGTTTTACTCACTCTAATTGCTCAAATTGTCTTTTCCAGAAATCTAACAGTTGCTTTTGGACAGAAACAGTAGTACAAACAAGAAAATAAAATAAAACATACACCAGCTTTAGCACAGAACTTGGAGTGTGATCCAAAGGTCATTGAAGTTAGTGAAACAATTGTCTTCCATGAGCTTTGGATCAGGCTTCTTGAGAACAAATTTTTGCTAAAGTTTCAGTCTTTTTGAGAGCTCACTCTGCTATTTCACATCCACTCTAATTTAACATAAATAGAAAGCAATTCTACGGCCCTTTCTTGCATGAAACAGCTTGGATCCATTAATTGGAATGGTTCTCACGAGCAAGTGCTCTTTCATACACAGGCTACATACCAAAGTTAGCAGTGTCTAAACAACAGTCCAGGAGTAGAGAAGTAAATTCAAATAAGAGCCAGTTAGACAACATTGGTGCCAGTATTTCGTATTCCATTATCATCTACATCTCTCTTTCTTCTTTCTCTTTTAGAACTGCCTCCCTCTGTTTGATTTCTTGTAGGTTTTCACATTTACACAGGGAAAAATCAAGACCCTGATTTTTCAATACATTTTAAAAGTGTTACCCTTCTAAGGTTCAATACTGCAAGATTTGCCTACTAAGATATCACAACAGCAACACATTCCCACATAAAGAGGAGAAGAAAGAATTCTGATATGTTCCTCTGGCTCAGCAGCACAGCAGCCTCACAAAAATTGGCTCTACAAGTAGAGAAGCCATATCACACTTTCCACAACTTTTGCTATCTGCAAAGTAGCTGTTCATTTCACGAGGATTGAATCTGGTCTGCAAATTGTAAAATACTGCACTAGCTTAATTTACAAAAGAAACATAGAATGGCAAAGACATGGCTAAGACCAGTCCAGCTTGAAAAGAGTCAAATGCAACAAGCATGATTGCACGAGTACAAACACAGAAGAATTATTCCTCCCCACCCACCCCTCCAAAAACGCATGATTCATAAAAAGGCTGGGCCTTTTAGCCTTTTAATCAGGTCTTAATATCAGCAAAATTACATCACTCACTAGCATGCTAATGAATTCATCTCCCAAGGTTTTATGCTAAGTGCTCTATCATCACCCTGAATATCTCCCACTTGGTATGCTGCAGATTTTAAAAGATCTTTTAGTAAAAATATGACGTATACTTTACTTTTGAAAGACAGTGGAAGCACTTTCTTTACTGAAATAACAGCACAAACTCAACAGCAGCCAAGAAGCTTGTGAAATGCCAAGATGTTATTCAAAATTGTTATTAAAATTCAGGGTGGTCCCTCTTAACCAAATTTCTGGCATTATAGCTTCATTTTAGTGTGATCATGGTACTCAGCAGATCAACACAAACACTGAAACAGCCATAAAATGTTACACTGCTGCTTCGGGATCCCATCTCCAATGAAAAGGGTACCATCTGCTTTCAGAAAACAGCTTAGGATTTCTAATTATTTTGTTTTATTCAAAGTGTGTTTATACAAAGTGTGTACAAGTCACAAAAGAGTTTAGAAGTGTCACTGGTCAGTGGCTCCTGAGAAGAGCACAAAAGAGCACAACAAAGCAGAACTGCTAAAGCTGGAAGCAGGACATTTCCATCTGGAGTAGACATCTCAGAAGCACAGGCAGCACCCAATTTTATCACCAGAAGGATGGGCGTATCCATCACCTACGTCCCTGTCAAGCAGCACTGCTTTAGTTATTTGCATCTTTCCCTTAGCCTCAGGCCTGAGATTAACACAGGAGGCCATGCATTATCTTCTGTTCTTGGCAACTCCCTTGCCTATGCGTAAATCTGAGCTGGGCTTTGCCACAAGCTGAAAGTCTCTCTCTTTCAGAGCTGAAATTTGGCATTCATTCATGAATTTTTGTGTAAAACTGACATACTCATATGAGATTATATATCTATTTCACCAAAGTCAGCTGTAGCCTGATGTTGCTTGGATAAAACCTTTTAAGATAAAGATTGTTAATATTTTTTCCTTGTTCACCCACCTCACATCTTACCTTCTCCTTCAAGTAGTTACGATCAGCCTGTAGAATATTAGCCTGGCTTATTTACCCAGGGTTGCTTCCAAGTTTCACATTAAGCAAGAGCAATGTTGCCGAGGACTTGAGCCAAACCTAGTGAAATCCATAAAAGAAAGCTGCATCAATTTTAACAGGCTTTGCAACAGGTCTCAGATATTTCAAGAGTAAAAGTACTCCATTCCTGCAATCACAGCATTGGCAGAAGCAGGAAAACACAGTGGCCAAATGGCAGGACGATGTAGGGACGTAACCCGGGGTACAACTGGTAAATCTCAGCAGGAATTCCTAGCTCCAGTAGTTAAAGCTGAGCTACTGCTCCACTGCAGAGCCTGTCAGCAAAGGAATTATCACCATCATGACACTAGACCTATTATCTCAGTGAGATATTAAGGAAAGACTAACATACATGGGATGGGCTAGACCACTAGGCACAGAGCCTTTGCTATTTCCCTCAAAATTGTTGAGGAACAAAAGCATGTCATATTCTCATTTCTTTACTGGAGGGGGAAAAAAAGGCCTTTTAGGCCTGTGAGGAACTGAGTCTTTGACAATCATACTGCAGGTTAGCAGAAGGGGAAGACCTTAATCTATCATCTCCATGATGTCTTTAGTTAGGAGCAGAAGTTAGGAGCTTTTCCTTCATTAAACAGCAGATATCTACACAGGAAAAAGTAATTTCTCATGCCCATAGCACACACACACAGAAAAAAAAAACCAGCTCCAAGCAGGTTTTTCAGCTTATTAGATGAGAAAAACAGACGTAAAAATGATGAAAAAAGCCCACATAGATGAACAAATTCGAAGTATACTGAGCATCTCCTGAACTATGCTGCTTTTTGGATAAACCTGACCGTTTGAGTGGCAAAGGCAGGACCAGATCTCCTCTTGCTGTAGTCAGGCATCATTCCTTTCATTGCAATAGGACAGCATATGTGAAACAAGTCCTGTGATGTCCACATTAGAGTAAATGAGAAATTACTGCTAGCCTTGGCATTTAATAAGGGTTACCAAATTTCATCTACTCTTCTTCAGAAAAATGTCTTGTTTCTTCATCTGCTGGGTAGCACTGCCTAATGCTATCCATCCTGCACAATTACATGCATTCAAAGGTATCTAAACATCCTCCAACACATCACTGGGCAACACAGCTGCCATCTGTTATTCTCTCTGTCTCTCAGCCCAGCAAGAGAACCGAGTCCACAGTATTTTCCTCTTGGAGAGTTGTTTTTTTTTGCACTTCTGGGTTTCTTGATGCACTGAAAATGCACATTAGGCCAAGTCCTTCACAGCATGGCAACTGATTGAGTGATGTGAGTAACAGCAATTTCTCAAAGTGCCCTGGGATGTGCAGCACTCTGTACGCATAAATCACTCTTAAGAGCAACTGGAATGAAATCTGTGACTGGCAGTGCAGGATTCTGAAATGTATCTGAAGTGCTTGGGAAGGCTTTGCAGTGACACAGCTTTTTGTGCACTGAAAGGTATGCACTGAAGCTCTATAAGCCTGGTCACCCATTCCCCTTGATAGCTTTAAAACAGACCAAGACAAATGATAAACTTCTTATTTAATCTGTGCTGATGCCAAAAGAACCACTTTCTGGAACTCTTTTTTACTGATACAGAAGTATCCCCTCAAACATTTATGTTCATTCTTTTTTCTGCTTCAGAGTAGGGAATTCTCCTGGTGGCATATTTATTTTTTTTAATAACACTAATTATTAGAAAAACACTACACTAATATATACTGAAAGCTGTCTGAAATAACCCAGCCTCTTAAAGACATTAGATGTCAGAGGTGATGGGAAGTGTCTGAAGGAGAAACACTCCTTGGCTACCAAGGAGAGCTGAGTGGGTCAAAGAACCACGGCTGTCATTTGTTTGTTTCATTTTAAATCTAGCCCAAATGAAGAATGGGCCATAAGTATCCTTCCGTGAGAAATGAAACAGCAATGCATGTTAGTTAATTATGGAGAGGCATCCATGGCAAAAAGCACAAGATACTTTACAGTGATTTATAGTCTGTCTTCCAGGAGAGAAAAATGAGTTTGCTGTGAAGACACCATGCTCATTAACACATTTGTTTCTCCTAGTGTTCTACTAACTTGCTGCTGGCCTGCTAAGTGAGCCCACTGGTTCTGGCATGCCAGAGCACTTCCTAAGGAAGTGTTACTACAAGCTAAGATAGAGCAATGAAAATACTAACTCCCTTCCAAAACACCATGGCCCAATCCATCGCTTGATTGTGCCCTATGACTGCAAAGCCCAAAAAGGAAAAGCACTACTGTGGAACAGGACCCATTTCTATATAGCGCTCATACCCATGCACAACAGGAGGACAACAACCTTATTTTTATCCCTTCTCCATTGGCAGAAGGCTCATATTACAGCAGGTAAAATTAGTGCAGAGATATCAGAGCTGAAACAGCCAGTGAAATGTCAGCAAGGAAGGCCTAATAAGCTAATGGGGGACACACCACCCAGACATCAATGGGACACAGGTTGGACAAAACCAGCATCTTGCCAGTGGGCCACACAGGGCTGCCTCAGGACAGGGGACAAGCCAAGAGTCAGTGCTAGCCCTGCACAGGCTGGCACTTACCAAGGGTCACAGCCCGATAGGGCTGAACATGGGGAGGCAAGGCAGACAACTGGCTTTCTTGGTGGTATAGCAAAGGTCAAGCCAATATCAGGGTATCCAGAGCGAGGAACACAGGTCAAGGTGACAGTATGGCCCTGGTGGGGCTGGGACAGACTCAGCAGCAGCCCAGCTCAGTAACAAGGCAGCAGGCCCTAGGCTGGGCTGAAATAAGTTCCTGGGCTCACAGCACAGGTGGGGGTCCAGAGAAAGCCAGCCAGAGTCATTAAGGCCCATTAGCACTTTCAGGGTTCCCCTTAATTCTCTTTTATTATTGCTAGTGATGGTGGTGGATAATTGGACCCCAGCACACATCTGAGTAGTGGTCTGTGAAGCAGTAAGGCAGATACACAGCCTTCTGGACTTACCACCCTCAGAAGGTAGAGGGGCTGCTTCAAGGGGATCCATCCTGCACTCAAACACAGCTCTTGCTTTTCTCTCTCCAGAAAAACGTCATCTCTCCCTGACATTTCAACCCCTGGAGGAGAAGGAGCCATGGACTGTAAAGGAAACATTGACTGTACGCTGAACATATTTCACTGGCCACTTGGGAGGAGTAACTTTGCCAGTTCACAGCATGTGGGATTAGCAGCCAGCTGCAATACTGTCCAGTTCAGACTCATCCACAACTAGCCACAAGGTTTGCGTATTTTTTTTTCGTTGTTATTATTGTTTTATTTATTTATTTATTTAGCTTTTGTTAGCCAACCTTTTAAGTGGTGCAGTCTTTCGTTGGGCTACCTCCCTTCAGGACCAGTAGATCATGTTGGTATCAATGGCCCAGAACCCAGCTGAGCTCAATTATACTTAGAGGTGACCTGCATCTCCTTTAGCCAGGACCAAGTGCCTCACATTAGCTATAGAGATTAGTACAGTGCTCAGCTTGTGGGACAAATAGTTTTAAATGATAGAAAGCATATGAAATAATGAACTCTAACTTTCTCATGCTATGGGTGAACCTTGAATAAAAGATCTGCCCTTCATGAATAAATTCACTTTACATTTCACCTCCCTTGCACACAAATTAAAAGTTTACTTTTTAACAGATTTTTCCCCCATTAAATAATCTCTTTTTTTTTTTTCCTGAATGTTGCTATTCCTCAGCTGCAGTGAGAAAAATCGATGCTGCGTGGTCATTTTTTCCTCTCTCAACGTGCCCATCAAACAGAACTGCAGAGCTGGGTTCAGCAACAGGAGAGTAACCCAACCACTGCTGGAGCAACGCTGCTCTCTAGTGGGGAACTCAACACGTCTGCATGCTGATGCCTTTGCAACTTTGTTGTTGGGTCTTAGTAACATACCGAGGCTGGAATAACCCCCTTTTTAGTACTTTCCAAGTAAAGTACATGTGTTTATAAGGAAACTGAATAGAGACGTTACACAATCACCTTGAACCGTTGCATGCTCAGCAGCAGAAATGGAGTCATAGAATCATTGAGGTTGGAAAAGACCTCTAGGATCACCCATCTAGTCAACCATCTTCCTACCACCAATATTGCCTACTAAACCATGTCCCTAAAATACCACTTCTACATGTTTCTTGAACACCTCCAGGCACAATGACTCCATCTCCCTGGGCAGCCTGTTACACTACTCTTTCTGAGAAGAAACGTTTCCTAATATTCAAATATTCCCTGGCACAGCTTAATGCCACTACCTCTCATCATATCACTGTTACCTGGAAGAAGAGGCTGACTCCCACCTCACCACCACCTCCTTTCAGGTCCCTGTAGAGAGCACTAAGATCTCCCACGAGTCTCTTCCACAGTGTATAATCCCAGTTCCCTCAGCTGTTCTTCATAAGGCTTGTGCTCCATACCCTTCACCAGCTTTCTCTTCACCATGTGGAGATATTCATCCACTAAAATAGCTCTAAACTTCTTCTGGTTTGCCTCCCTTACACATATACAAGAAAGGGATGGGGAAACTCTCCTTTCTTGCCCAGAAGGTTTCATTTGCTTGTTCCCAGTGTCTATAATCCCTCTTAGCTCCCATTGCGAGCAGGTCTCTGACTTCCTCCTTACAAGGTTCCCACTCCAGCTGGGAAGCCTTTGGTCTGCCTCTTCCAACAGCTCTCACTACCTATTCACTTCTCAACATTTTAGCCCTTAAGTAGCATCTCCAAGGCAAGGGAGGAGCACGCAGACCTTTCACAGTCTACTGCCCTGAGCAGTAGACTACAGTATTCTCCAAGTAGCCTAACTTCAGAGTCACATCACTTACTATCAGTTAAGCAGTCACAACCAGATCTGGTTTCTGAATAGGGTGTTTCCCTTCCAAGCACCTCAGATCTGCCATGATTTCTGAACATCCACAAAGTATTCTGCTTTCTCTTAATTGCTCATGGGAGATACCCATAGGTTTTTGAACATTTCCCTGCAATCCATTGGATCAGGTACACTGCAGGCCAAGTCCAGGTGGAGGTAAGATTTCAGTCTCTTCAGCATAGACCCTCCCAACAAACCTCCAAGACCTGTGTCTTAACTTCACATCTGCTTTCATGGCATAAAAAACCTGCCAGTCCCTGTGCAGTGAGGACTTTTACAGCACAAAGCTTCCACTTCCCCATGTCTGGTTCCTTTTTCCTCTCCAGAAAGCCAGTCTGCCACTTTAATCACAGTTGAACTGTCAGCCTGTAAATCCCCAACTCTGCACACCTGAAATGTGTTCACTGGTGAAACAGTGCCCAGGAATTTCCTGGCAATGGTTGATGTCAAAGGAAGAAGTTGCAGAGTTTGCAAATACCCTGAGTTGGCTGCTTGCTGCAGTCAGTTTTTCCAGCATCTGTCCCACATCCCTTCCCTGGCATCTGCCCCTAAAAACCTAATGCAAGTCTTCAGCCTCTTTTACAAACACAGAGGGCCATGTTATGCCCCTCACTTCCCCGTTTTCCCACACAAACCACAAGTTCAGCCACATACCTTCAGACCTCCTTACACTCTCTGCTGTTTCTTTGCTTCCTTTCTTCCTCCATGCACTCCCCGCATCCTCTCGTGGTGTTCTTCCCCCCACACAGCACCTTATTTAACAGCTTCTCTGGAGAGGGGAGAAACTTTTTCTCTCCAGTCTTCACTCAGTGCCACCCACTGACCTGTTGGTCTCTGGGAAATGCCACCAGATCTTCCCCTTCAAAGCACTTCAGGAAAGGAAACATTTCCAGAAAGAAGAGGCCTCGCTGAGGCTGATCCCCATGGTGACTTCATGGCAAGGCCTTGGCTGCTATTGTCCAACCGGTGTTGAATACATTGCAGTCCCACACTGGGGCCTGGTAGTCCTGATAACCAACACACAGCTAGGAGCATGTTGAGATCTCTCCTGTCTTTGCCACCTGTATGAAATGGCTTTTCCCCACCCCTAGCTGCAGCTGCATGTGAGTGAAGGCCCCAGAGAAGCCCAGCCACATCGCCCCATCTCACCACACTGCAGCAGCAGGAGCTGCTTGCTCCTTTGCAATGATGCATGCCAATTTATCAGCCAGAGGGTGTGAATGCAGGAAGAAAAACCTCTGATGCTAACAGATCCAAGGCTGGGCATACAGGAAACACCAAAATATCTCTTAATTACCTCTGTCTTTCATCCTTTTCCTAGGCAGAGGGGGAAGGGAACGAGCCTTTTGTCCAAATCTTCCCTTACAAACAGAGCTTGGCCACAGCATTTTCACACTTTGTTAAGGGCAAGCCTGGATTTTTGTGATGCTGGAGTTTTTTCTCAGGCTGGGCCTTGGCATGGCCTTGTCTGAACATTTTGGGAGCAGTGAAAATGAACAGTCGCCCTTAGAGTCAGAAGAGACTCATCTGTATGAAATGTGTGTATGAAAAACTTACTCCACGTCCTTTTGAAGGGCTCCGAATTTTGCTCAAAGCCAACAAAAAAACATGCAAGTGAGCCATTTCCAGGGCTTTCCATACAGGTGTGCTGGCAGCTGTTCAACCCATAAGGTGGGCACAGTTGGTATTAACTCCAACAAATGCAAAGCAGCCCTCTGCAAGCTGAAAAAGTGTCGTCCATGGTGTGTGGAGCTGTAGTCAGCTTGCATGGTTGGCTGCAAGTCCTGCTCCAGGCCTGGCTACAAACATGGTGGGAAAACTCACAAGAAGATCTATGCAATTGCATTTAGGCTGGGAATTACATCAGGAATTATTTGTTTTTCCTCAAAGAAAAACAAGATCTTATTTCCAAGCTATTAATGGAAACAGTCACGCATTCTGAGGCTTTTAAAGAGAAAAGAAGAAAAACACACTAAGTTGTTTTGCTAATATGAGTAATGCTCCTCAGCATTTGCAATGAAATTAAGCTTCTGATTGCTTCTCCATCTAGGAAAGAGTAATTTCCACTCAAGAAGTGCAGGGAATAGCATTTCAACAGACAGCAATTCATCAGCATTGTTGTGACGCTTGCTTTTCTGCTCACCTCCAGCATCTCCTTTCAGTTTCCTTTTTCTATAAGCAAAAGGCACACCTCCTCGTCCTCCAGATGATGCACAGCAGAGAACACAGAGAGAACAGAGAACAGGTTCCAGATTGGGCAGCCCAGTCTCACTGGGGGGTTGCAAGAGCCTTGGGAACAAGCTCACCAGCACAGACTCTTGGCTTTCATTGGAGGAATACTGAGATGTTATCAGAACAAAGGCCCTCTGCTTGGGCATTCAAATTTGAAAGCTCTTTGAAGGTTTTGGGCCAATTGATATAGCCAACACTAGCAAGCCTGTGGCACAGGCAAGACTGGAGTTTCTGATTTCCAGTTTCTTATGTCTATTTTTAGTTCCAAAATCAGATAAACGGTAAGAATCAAAAGCAAACCGACAAACAGAACCTGCTGGAAAAGAGTAGCTGTGTACTTCTGATTTTTCCACAAGTAGCTAGGCTTTAAGGAACAATAACAAAACAGCAGTGACAGAGACACAGACAGAATAAATCAATGATTAACTGTTTTTACAGGCTCCTCGCTTGGCTTTTTAGGAAAACTATGTTTTTGCATCATGTTCCCAAGCAGTTCCTGGCCATCTGAAGGCAGGAGCTGTATTTCTTTTCAGATATCTCTCCTTCCTTGATGCACCTATGCTAGTTTTTGAAAAGCAGTAAGGCCATCAGTCTGCTTGTCCTTTTTAAGGTTATTTTAATGCCTTCAGCAGCACAATGGCAACTTTTGATTTCCCAGTAAATTACAGTAAAGTCTAAGCAGGATCATTTGAGCTTGAAGCTTGACATTTTTCCTCATTGCCCTCAGTAATAAGACCACCTTTGGGTGACCAAGAAGAAACTTTTAGTAATTCAAAGATAAATGTTTAATTTGGAAGAAAAAGAAGATTGCATTTGTATTGTCT
Organism: Perdix hodgsoniae; assembly: GCA_035772895.1. Classification (NCBI taxonomy): domain Eukaryota; kingdom Metazoa; phylum Chordata; class Aves; order Galliformes; family Phasianidae; genus Perdix; species Perdix hodgsoniae. The sequence continues at coordinate 5,877,450 of JAPSGF010000044.1, forward strand.
AATTTGTGCAGGCATATCAAGAAAACATATTCCTGGGCAATAAATTGGTCCCAAGCAATGGTAAAACAAAGATAAAATGAATAAACAAAGATGTGTACAATTTTCAAGGAAAATACAAGTATCTGCTTAGGTTAGTCTACTGCAGCATATATCCTCTGGGGGAAAAAAAGAAAATGTAGAATTTGATCATATTTTTGAACATCTATCATGATGTGGATACACTAGTAAGATTAATTTTGGCATTCTTTCATGTTTTCTATGTCTGTTGTGAGGAGGGGAGCAAGACAGGGGGAATCTTTTGATCTTCAGACATAGTGTACACATACATAGTGTGCACTGGAGGTCAGAAAAAGACACCAGGATGCAAACATTTATTTTAAGCTATGTTGTATTTAGGACTTTACAGAGCACCCAGGAATGGTTGGTTGCCTATTTATTGCAGAATCACCATAGCATTTAAGAAAGACTGGAACAGGGCTATAATGAATCACCTTGAAACTGGACAGCAGCATGGAATTCATTACAGAAGAAAAAAACACAAAACCAACCCTAGCACTCAGAAATGTATTTTTATGTCTTGGATGACAACCTGAAGTAGCCCAGCGCCAATGTTTTTATAGACTCTGCTATCTTTCAGACTTGACCTAAAAGCTTCATAAGAAGCAAAGTTATTTAGAATAATTTGATTTATAAGTGATGTCCATAAACTACAAGTTTGCCACAAGCAGCTGCACAGTGACAAGCAGCACTGGCTATGCTGTCATTGGTAAATACTTTGCAAAAGGAGAGGACTTGTCATTTTAATACCAGCACCCAAGTCAGTATATTGAAACTAAACCCTAAAGTTAAAAACAAAACAAAACAAAAAGTTGTGGGAGTGAACAATTCATTACAGTAATTTCCTGGAAATCAGAATAATATGCACAAACTCTTATCAAAATTTGAAATAAGAATTTTGGAACAGGTAAGCTTTCAGCTGGTAAGACTGTATATGGATACTGTAAAATTGACATTTAAGATGTTTATATCTCTGAAGGTTATGTTTACAGAAAAGAAAACAGCAGAGGTATAGCAAGACTCCTTAGAAAGGATTCCTCATGGATTTTTTAAACAAGCCTTTGGTATTCTCTCTCTTCAGAATACTTTTTTCTCCCAGAGGCTCAGACTCCAGGGAATCAGCACTTCCATCCAGGTCTGCAGGGTTCTTTCCATGGAAGACATCTGAAGAAAATCAGTAGCATCAAGAAACACGCTGCCTTTGAACAAAGCTGTTTCTTGAAGCCAGGCACAATTTGCTGACCTACTTTGGACAAGGATTTATTGACATCCCAGGCTGCAGCCTGCCTCCTGTGCCACTGCCAGGAGAGCTTGAAGCACAGCTGCTGACGGGACGGTGATTAATCTGATTGTCACCAGCACAGCTCTGAACATAAGGCTTTCTCAGGAGGCACATAAAAGGAAACTCAGTGCAGTCACTTGGATTTTGCTGCTAAGGGAGTGAGGGAAGAATTAAAACAAATCCCAGCACAGTTTAACAAGGCCAGCCCCTCCAGCACAGGGCTCTTTGCACCGGTCTTCTGTTACTGGGAGAGGTACAACCAGCCAGGGGAGGCTCACAAGTAATACACTGCACAGTTGGCCCTTCAGTGGCAGTGAAGCCATCATTCCTCATCCAGAGTGCAAAAAAGACCGTGGGATCACCAGAAGCAGTATGTCATGGAGATGTCCTCCTGCCTTACCAGTCTACCAACTGGTATTTCAAACCACCTTGGCTGTTTACACTGCTAGACTCCACAAAAGTGTGCCATATAGCCACATGATAAATGCAACATGACGAAAAGTGTGAGTTTCTGGATTGTGATGAGCTATACTTTTGTGCACATCAGTCACAGCCCGTGATCTAGGCAAAAAAATCATGTGGGCCAAAGGGTCAGCCACTGTCAACTGGAAGTAATTTCCCTTGCAAGCTACAGAGGTCTGCAGGTAAAATTATCACAAGACAGCAACTACTTGGTGGCAACTGCAATAACAGTACAATGGAGACCTCTGTAATTTGTAATTTCTAACAAAGACATTTACAATACTTAATCAAAGGACCTGGTTCCTTATTATCTTGCACTTTTTGTCATCAATTGAAACCTCCCCAAAGAAACTGTACAACATTGCAAAGTCATCTTCTCATTTAATTTCCTGGTAATGTTTACTCTCGATTTGCACAGCACTGCTCCATCTGGAATATGATGGAAATACCTTCCCATCATTTTCTGCATTCTAACTTTGTAGCACAAAACTCTGTGTCCAAAGACATATCTGAAGGAGGTACCATGATGGGGGTCAGATGAGGTTTCAAAACCCTGTAATGATTAAAGGAAGACTCCTAAAACCAGGCCAGTCCGAATCCCTTGATGATGGAGTCACACGTGGCAGGGCTCTATGTTCAAGATGAAAATGGGAAACAGTGTCTTTGAAAATTACCACAAATTACAGACTCGTCATAAATAAAGAATAAATATTTTTGCCATGGATTATTTCAGCCAACGTGGGGGAAAAACAAACAAACAAACAAAAAACAAAAAAAAAACAGAAGGAATAAGACTATGTTTTAATAACTGTAATACCTGAAAGGCATTACATGATTAGACTACCCAAATCTAGTCTAATTCATCAAAGAGTAGGATTAATTTTAAGTGTGAAAATATGTATGTCTCTATGACAGAGTTAGCCCATAGTGTTTACCACTTTTCCTATACCTCTGAGTGAGAACTGCCTGCAACTGTGTGAGAGGTTCCTTGTTTACCTTACTGGTTCAGATAACAAATAGGCTTCCTCCTGAAATTCAAATTAAAAAAATTATAATGCTGCTTTTTGTAAATTATTATCGAAAGATAAATCAAAAATTATTTTCCAATTAGGGTTTTTCAGGATTCTTTTCACTATAAATCTTGGGTTTCTCGGGGAGCAATTATTATGCAAGCAGTGATGTTTTGAACAAAGGCTTCAACAGTGCTGGATAAGTTCTCCAACTGTTATTCATTCTATTAAATGGAATTTTGAATTTATAGAAACTCCATCTCCTCTGGCTGGCACAGTTTCCTTACTACAAATTAATTTCCTGCCAAAAATGGTTTGCTTTTATCTGATGATCCAAAGCAGTTCCTTTGATAGAAAAGTAAAATAATTTAATCATTTATTTATTAAACTAACCCACAATTTGGAAGAGGAAAAAGAAGTAAGCAACTGGTTTCTTGCAAGTCTTCAAAGATGACGCACATTGTTATAATAACCAGATACTTGGAGTTTGTTCAAGTTGTTACCATTTAAACATTAAGATCTAATTAAATTTTCTAATTTTATGGAAGATCTTTTGGCTGATTTCCCAAAAGTATGCAAGGCTCCTATGGAAAACCAGGTAATGGGAATCTGTCCAAGTTTTTTTCCTTACAGTAATATCATTTGGGGAACACAAGCCTAGCTGGGGGAAAATATTCAAAGTTACAGTCAGTGTAACCACGTACAAAACCACAAATACATTAGATTCAAAATGAAAGGTGTGCATTACCTCCTCAATTTTATTTATTTATAAACGTGGCACCGTGTTTGTGTTCTGCCAAGTTGAGTTTGGTGGTGACGCAACATGGACTCTTTCCAAAGTCTGAATACCTCTTTAACTCCAATAAACAGTCTTACATTTTCCTACAGTCCAGTCTCCCCCACAAAACAGTTACTGAAAGTGACCTGTCTCCAATTAACATGCCTCTCTGAATCACGGCCTCACAGTAAGAACTCAGTGAGCTCAGCTTTTATAGAGCTGAAGCGATCCTGCAAGACAACACCGAGATTTGGCAAACATAAAACATGGACAATGATAGCTAACTGTGGAATTTAGTTCTTCACATTACCTCTCCTTCACACATCACTGCCTTTTCCTTTAACACTGGAATCAAAGACCAGAAACAGAACTCTCTAAGTGGGCTGCTAATTCCCTGAACACTGATAAGAGTGCTGTGATCTAAACTAGATGCACAGTGATCCATTGGCTATACAAGCAAATTAAAATATATGTCATAACTAAACCAAGGCTTTGCCTCTACCTCTGCTTTGCTTTTCAGATTAAACTCTTGGTTTTTTTTTCTGTACATTCTATAATTTAATCCTGTACCATGCCTGTTAATGATTTTTACATCTTGTGTATTTTTTCAGTTTACTAAAATTGTTTTTCAAAAGTGATGCAAGCTTCCAAAGAGATTAGAGATTTAAATCTGCAAGGAGAGATGTAAGCAAAGGGAACACCATTTGAAAGAGAAAGTAGAATATTTATATATCTTGGCAATATCCAAGAAGACATATAAGGTTAATGGGCTAAATACATGGCATTAAAAAAGAAAGAAAGAAAGGGAGAGAAACTTGTTTCCCAACAGGTTGCCATCTCAGACTTCTAAGTGTAGGCCAACCTCCATTTCTCTTCAGTCTTAAAGTGATTTGGCAGTTGTCTACTTTTTGCTATGTTCAACAGATGAAAATCACAGAGAATAGAGCAGATGGTTAATTAAACTATTTCCTTTATTTTACATAATTTTCAGATCCTGACCTTCTTCTGAATCTGTCTTTACAGCATAATCATAATATAATCCTCTTTCTTCCACATATTTCCTCCTTTTTGGCACTCTAAGTCAATTTCATCCAGGTTCCGTCCCTTTCTTATTCTTGGCAGGCTTAAGCTCACAAGTCTTGGTTTAAGAAGCTTCACTATGCTTCCTGGACAGATCTGTTTCACCAACAGTGTCCTGTCTTCACCTATAGCTATTTGATTCCTACAGAATGGGTGGCAGCCATTCTAAGCACTCACAAGCAGGTTTCTGCTGTCTGGTGAATACTCCTATGTTTGAAAACTCTTAACATTACAGCAAAAATGGCTAGATTGTGTAAAACAAAATTGCTCCCATTAAGATCACTTTAAGTTCTGTGAAAGTTTGTTGTTAAAATGGGTTGAAGCATTTAGCCCAATCTCAAAAGGTTTCCTGCAATACTGGCACACCTTTGCTTTGTGGAAAGTTTACAGAACACCTATTTTCTTTGTCTGTTTATAAATCCATTGCAAAACAAAAAATATTCCACAAATCACCCTCCTCCAGCCAAGCTCTCTACAAAGCCAATTCAGTTCAAGTGTTCAAATTGCTGTCAATAGGAAGTGATGACAATGTACTGCAAAACTCCAAGGAACTATAACCAGATAAGAGCTTCTTTAATGGGTACACGTACTAGAGGAACTGTAGTAGCAGTCTGTAATAATTGTCACTTCTGATCACCATGGGAACCAAACAGAGGTCTACTTTGCTGAAAACACATTAGTAGTGACTCACCTACTGCTTGGGAAGCATGATTATTGAGCATCACTAGACTTGTGTGGGTGACAGAGAACAATACGCCAGTGCGTTACTAAAAAAACTGATGCCATTTCAACCACACTCGCATACAGCAGATTCCTTTGCTAGAGATGCAGGATGAAATCAAGTAAATTAGTGCTTTGTGTTCAGTTTGTGTTCAGTTTGTGTTCAGTTGTAACAAACTCCCCCTTTATGTTCTGCAGTTTCAGCCCTGTGTGGCCTCTACTATGAGAGGATTTTGCTCTAGTGAACAATGTCCTCTATGTCACATTATACAGTGGGCTTTACCAGGGTGTTCACAGCCTTCATAGTGATGTATTTAATGATTGAGCAACACAGAAGTTTAGGGCTATGTTACATCCTCTGAACTGTACTGCAGGGTGGATGACACACAAAAGATGGGCAGTATCTCTACCTGAGCCATGCAGAGACTGAGAAGTTGAGTCCTCACAACTAAGCTCCAGGTTCTGCACTCAGAAGAAAGCAAAATAAATGAACTGTCCCATTAGTGTAATTCAAAGGGCAAGCTGTCTTCTAGGTGGAACATTTTGTGCAATGAGACAAAAAATATCATCTAAGAAGAAAGCAGAGCTGTTTTTTTCAGCAATGGCAAAGTGTAGTTCCAAACCCGTGCTTAGGAGGCCTAGAATTTTTCAAGATTCAGTTGTCTGAGCTATGTGGCTTCCAGAGTAATATTCCTAGGCTTTGAAAGAAACCCGAAGTGGAGATTCTGAAGAGATTATGAAGCCTGAATGCACTGTCTTTGCTAAAGTACTTTCAGAACGCAAAGATCCTCAGCTTTGGCTGGAGAAGGAGTGACAACATGAAATAGCATTACAGCCTAACATTTAAATGTTCCTTCTTTACACATCGTAATTCAAGAAGTTTTGACAAAACCAAAGTATACTCCTTAATAATAATAATAACTCTGCCATTCAATGGCTTCTTGTTTTCTGTTTGTAATTCTCACACTAAACCATCAATGAGAGCCTAAATATCTTCCAAGGGTGCCATCAAAAACGCAGCTGTCAGCTGGCATACAGGGTTTCTTTTATGTTCCTCCTCCTTACAGAAATATCCATAGATTGTAAGTTTTGAAAGAGTATGCTCATTTCTGCAAGAAATGTCATGTGCTTTCATTAACAAAGGCTTAGGAAATGTTACCCACCGTAGACGAATTCTGATGAGCAGACAATCAGTTTCCTAAGTAGAATTTAGCCAAGACAGAATACAGTGCACTGTCATAAAGTTCCTACATCTCTGGGTGCTTGGGAAAACAAAACACAAGAGTTTGCTTATCTAAGGCAAGGCCACAGCCCTAGCTCTCCAGTTTGACAAGAACAGCCGTGCATGGCATGTATGAATGTAGATCTACTGAGGTTTCAGCCCATGATACTGAAACAAATGTCAGTTGATGGTAAGCTTTTGTGGTGAAAAGATGCAGAGGAACAAAAATACTCAGAAAGAAACCACTGTACCTCCCACACAGGGAGGACAATCATTATGAGTGTAGTCCTGCAGTGTGCTCACCTCTTTGTAAGTCTGCAAAAAAAAATCAGGTGAAGACATATAACAAGAAAAAGTTTCAACTGCCAACAAGTTTTGACTCCTTCATCTATCCCATCACTAGCTCCTGGGAGTTATTCTTAAAGACCACTTTGTTTTGTTCTCAATCTACCTAAGGGGCTTCACATATCAGTAGCAGATCAATTTGAATACAGCCTGGTCCATTTTCTCAATGATTCTTCCCAGCAAGGGAAGGAGAGACTACTGGTGTCTATCACTGGCTTTTCTAAGTATGAGCTATGATGTATCTTAGAATGACTGGTTTCTTGTTGGTTTCTGGGGGGATTTTTTTGTTTGCTTTGTTGTTTATTTTCCTTTTGGAAGGCAATCATGGTTAGGTCAGACATGGGCCTTGCTGTTCTCGGCTAAATAAACTTGTGGTGTTCAAACCATTTAGACTGTTTGTGGAGCATGTGATATGGAAACTACATCCTTATGCTATGGTAAGCTGGCAGGAAGCAAAACTGCACATTCATTACCCAACACTATTTGAGTTCTCATCAGCTTGGCTTTTAAGAACAGGAGCCTGCAGAGGTAACTTACAGACATTCATTCAAAATGAGATATTTTAACACCAACTCTTAATCTCCAAGTTATTTCAGCTTGGTTCTAGGTTGAAGGGGTCAAGTATAAACTGTATATTTGTCTTCAGGAACTGGAAGCTTGAAAGCACTGATAAACAAAGCAGCAGCGTTCTTGAGAACAGAAGAAAATAATGCCATAAACACTTAAAAGGTAGCAAGCAAGAAGTATTTTTATATACTTCTCTTTACAGATTCACACTAACTAAACTTCTCCTTGTTTTAAAGCTGAAGCTGCAAGAAATCCTGGTCAATAATTGCTTATTGGTCTTAACAGGTATTGGTGAAATGGGCAGGGATTTCAAGGTTCTCCATGTTTCATGTGATGCCCAAAGTTTCTGTTCTGCTTTTGCTTTTTATTTTAAAAGTGGTCGTTAATCTACTGTAATACATGAACGTGGTGTGGATTTTTTTTTGAGTGTAACACTGTGTCTTTTTAAAAAAGTTTGACTAACAAATTACGCAAAAAAAATTTAATAACTATAATACTTGTTCAGCCACATGGAAATGTGCCATCTCATTTCATTTATGTTTTGTGAAAAACCTCCAGGTCTTATAAACGCAATGAACTTTAAACCCCCCCATCCATAACTTCATACATTAATATGCTCAAATAATAACAACACTGATTCTGTTACTATTTGCCATACTTGAGATGACAGGTAAGTTGGAGACACAAAACTCAAATAGTGATCAAACTCACTACATTTCAAGAGGACACAACACTGGATTTTAGTCCAGCTATCTCTGACAATGCCATCACTTCACGCTCACCCAAGGAAATGTCACTGTAATATCACACAGAATGGAAAACATAACATAATAGTTCAGTTCATCATATTTTTTTTTTCACATAATGATTTATAAAAGAGATAAAGCTGAAGAAAATGAAAACAGACATACATATTATGATGAGATACACTATCCTTATTTAAACAAATTTCCTTGAGCAACATATTTTTAAAAGGTGAAAATTAAATGCTAGTATTTGTTTCAATGTATAAAAGTGATGATAGTAATTATAAACAGCCCAATGGTCTTTTGCCTATTTCATCCTAGTAAGTTTTCACAGCAAAAATAGTAAAATTTGCAATATTACCAAAAAGATGCAAATCCGTTAAATATATTACTCTGAAGTAAATTAACAATTAATTTATAAGAATCTACCATAGGAACTATTAAATGGACAGTAATAATGATTTCCTATATAAAATCTATTAAAAATTTTTGGAGAAAATATATGAAGCGCAGCTGATAGCTGATGAAATCTGCAATATGGCCACAGAGAAATAACTTGCAGATCATCAAAGTTAGCTCTTGTGCAGAAACATCCACCATGAGTTCATTAATTTCATTTTCCTCTGGAGAACAGCAGGAGGTTTCCATAACGCAATCACCATAGCAAACAGATTCAACGTTGTACTTTAAGCTTTACCCGTAGTTGGAACTTGCAACAGTTTAGGTTTTTTGGTGTTCTGATCTGTCTTGCTCTCTGGAAGGCTACGTAAATATAAAAGTCTTCAGCAGAAAGACAACTCTCTCTAAAGTACTGGTAACTGGTCTTTGCAGAAAACTGCTAAAAACATAAAAAAAATTAGGGATAAAAAGATTTAGCTGAACTGGTAAAGCTACACAGCAACACTACACATAAAGCAGTTAACTAGGTCTCTGTTAGAAGCTGCGCGATTTGAGGTCTACGCCCTCCAGACACACACGGATATAAACTCTTGGAGCTCACTGGAGAGTTTGCAGCTTTAAAGGTGCTCATCTGTGCACGTTTTGTATAGCCCGAATGAGCAGTCAACCTTTGATTTTGCACTAATGAAGTCAAAGAGCACTTTCAACTATTTTGAACAGCAAAAAAAACTCAGATTCCAGTCATCAACCATAAATGGAAAGCCCCAACCTCAAGAAGGTGCCTCAGCCTTGTTCAGATCAAGCATGATTGTGTTCTTGGCCAGGTTACTGAAGTTAGCATGATGACCAACTTCAGTTCTCTCTGCATGTGAGGGTAGAGCCCATGGACCTTTAAATATTCACATGATTAAAGACAAACAGTATAATTGTTTTCTGCTCTACTGGCTCTGCGTCCAACACCAAGACCAGCCAGAACCGTTTTTGGTTCTTCATCTAAATTAGAAGTGTTCTCCTTTCTATAGGAAATGTTAGCAGCTTTATAATTCCTCCTCCACCCCAGCTGAACACCACACAGTTCTCTTTTGAAATCTGTCTATGTTTATTCAGTTCACATTCTGAATGGAAGATAAGCTTGCTTTGTTTTTCTTCAGAAATGAATTTGTAATGGACTTCTTTTAATTAGTCATCTAGTTGAAATTCGTAAGTCAGATCCTATAAATTTTCACTGTCCTATTCTGGCCAGCAGAGCACTAAACTGCTGAAGGCCTATCTGCAATGTGGTTGAAGGGGAGTACAAAGACATTTGATTTTTATTCATACACAAACAGGAAAAAATGCAGTTTCCTTGCTTCACACTTCTTACCAAGAAGGTGGCTTTACCCACTGCTTCATTTTCACCTGCACCACTGAGACCTGACCCTGGTTCAGCCCTTAGAAGTCACAGTGCAGCTGGAAACACAAGCAGGTGATCCCCAGACTCCTGACAGAAGCTCACAAAGCATCACCACCTGGTTTCCTTCCAACTAACACATCCCAAACACATAGCAATAATTAAGCCATACTGACCTCCAGCTGTTTTGATCTTGATGTGTTTATTTCCTTCTAATCTTAATAAAACAAAAGGTAAAGAAGGTTAAAACATTGTAACATATAACTCATTTAGAACACATTATACAAAGCATGCAACAGAGGTACTACAGTTCCAAAGACAGCTGCTATTATTATGACAATCAGTGTTATTTTTCTTCATTTTTTGTTTTGCAGCACATTTTGGAAGCTCCAGTCAGTGACTTAGCTCTGTGGTGTACATAAGTGACAGCAGCATTTTGTTGTATTAAATCTGAAAAATATTACACGATCTTATAAATATGTTTATGGCTTGTCTACTAAGTACTTGTAAACACAATGTTTTATTTCCCAATGTTTAAAAATATAGCATGGAAAAGACACAGTTTGAATGTGGTATCATATAAGAACAGAAGCAAACCAGAAAGCAAGCACTCACTAACTGTTATTACTGAATTTCACCACAGTGCAAGTAAACATCTTCAAATCTAAAAATAGTGCCAAGGCTCTGCAAGCGCATATATCATCGCCTCTTAATCCTAACAGTATTTTGTTTTCCTTGAATTCACACAGTACTCAGAGCACGGGGAAGCTGTTCAGAAGACAATGTACCACCCCGGCACCATCTGCTCTATGATTCTTCTGCAGAAGTTGGCATGTTGTAACTTAAATATATGGGAGCAATCACTTGGGTGACTACAAGCAGCCCCACTGCCTTAAGAGGGCCCAATGCTGTTAATCGTGTCTGAAGTAATCACCGATTTTTAAAGGATAAATACATCTTACTAGATAAAATTTAACCAAGAAAGCGGGAGAAATGCAACGCACAACCTTTCGATACCTTTTGGTGCAGTTTTTGTCTGACTGGAAACCATGGCAGCTGCATCCGATGGCAGACCAACATACACACCCCCATAGTTCCTGATACGAAGAAAAAAATTAACAGACATCAGAGCCTAAGTGAAACACTTCTTCCTATAGCAGAAACGCCACACAGCAGTGTTACAAAGACCATGGATGGTCAGAGAGGATGCACAACCAGAGAAGTCCTTCTTTCCCAAGGCTGCAGGAAAGGTTCTTCTTCTAGAGACCCAAGAGATAGATAGTCTGATATCAGAACATAGCCCTGAGACCACAGAAACACCTCCTTCTAACAATGCATGCCAACTAAACAACACTTTGACCATAGGATCTACACCCCCTCCTCAGGACCATACTTGGAGAACACTGTTAGTAGGAAGATGCATAAGAGTATTAGATACTTTCGTAGTCCAACCCTCTCCCTTTCATGACCATAAAAAATGTATTTCCAGTTCTGAGGCCAGTATAAAAAGCAGGGACTGATGCAAGGAGGTGGAAATGGGGTCCTTAAGAATCTCTGCCATACTTGGAGCTACTTACAGAGTAGCTTCTCTGACCCATTAGGTACTAAATGAATCACATCTCCTCCAGTTCCTGGGTCTCCGAGTTGATTTCTGATTTGTTTGGTGACAGAGTTGTACTTCCTTCAATTTCCAGCCAAACAGAGATCTCCCACTGATGCTAATGCCATCTGTGGCAGGGCTGTTGTGATGGCAGAGGCCACTGGCCACTATGGAGCAGATTACTTACCACCGTGAGATATGTGCTCCACTTGCTGAAAACCTCTTTTCCCCAAGACATTAACACCAATTTTGTGTTTTGTGTGAGATTTCCTACTCTTTTTTGCTTTGCTCTGATGGTGTCAGTGGGAATTAATATGATGCATATCCAACAGCAAAACTCCGTGCTGTCAATTCCAAATAAAGCAAGTACAGCACTTACCTCCTTTTGTCATCATCTGATACAGATTCTTCTGCTCTGTAACACCGAAAGACGTAGAACACATTAGCAAATAGTTTACTTCAGACACTCTGACCATCAGGGTAGATTCAGGGGCAAAGGAAGAAGGGTATTATTACTGATCCCAGTTTCATTCAGATCATCCACAATGCTATAAAGTACTCACAAAGGCAAAAAAAGAATGACAATTTTCCAATCTAGTGTATGGAAGAAAGAAAAGGATTGAGAACAGATGTAGCTTACTTGCCTTGATTCCCTCCAGTGATGCCTGAAACTAGGCTTGGGAGCTGAAGCTGGTAAATAAATATATTTCCTGACTGAGTCCCCACATAATGCACAACAACATAACATCTCTGAACAAAACATAAACAACTATGGGCTGTTGTTCCATCAACAGAGGACTGGATGAGAGTGGACATCCATGGAATGAGAACGAGGATGAAGAAAGAAACCTTCACAGTAGCTACGCCAAAATGTGTTCTGGAACCCCTATATAAAATGAGGTACTGCTACTACTGAAGTCAGAGCTGTTTCCCAATCAACAAATTGCAAAATTAATCCCTTATAAACGGGCAATCAGTTTTCTTTCACTGTCTGGGTAAAATGGATAAGGAGTCACTGAAGCTTGACTACCCCTCCTTGAAATACTGCCCAGTGTAATTGAACCAGAGCAGAGGGTAAAGATAAGAAGGCAAATGTGTTCTGCTTTTCTTTAAAAAAAAAAAAGGAAGATAAAACTGTCAATGCAATTCCTTGTGCGTAGCTCTCAGCCTGCGCCTCAGCATCAGCCTTCACCCAAAGTATTCACCCACCTTTGACTAAATATTTAGAGTGTGAACTCTGCTGCTTGCACAGGTTGTTCAGCTGGATAATGTCACCTGGATATTCTCATCTAGGGAGAAATTGCCTGAATTATGGGGGCAATGAAAAGATGCTCCCCATCATCAGCTCAGCTATGAATTTCTAGTCTGCTCCCCAGGCAAAAAAAACTGAGGGCTGACTGTTACCCACTTAGTGCTAACTTCATATTGAAAGGATTTTCTGAACAAGGATATGGAATAGTGTATGGCATCTCTTACTGTAATTTATTTATTCTGAAAAGTAGGTGTAATAAGGGAGAAAGTGTAGACAAGGGGTAGGAAGACTGTACAGAAGGATCTGAGCAGGCTGGATCAATGGGCTGAGGCCAACCATATTGGGCTTCAGCGGCCCTCCCTGTGGCAGTGGGGTTGGATCTTGATGATCCCTGAGGTTCCTTCCAACCCAGGCCATTCTGTGATTCTGTAAAAACTAAGTGCCAAGTCCTGCGCTTCAGTCTCAAAAACCCCATGCAATGCTACCGGCTTGGGGAAGAGCGGGTGGCAAACTGAGTGAAGGAAAAGGATCTGGGATTGTTAACAGACAGCCAGCTGAACCAGAAATAGTGCACACAATGAGACCCAGAGATGACTGTCCCTCTGTACTCAGCACTGGTGAGGCTGTACCACAAATACTGTGTTCAGTTCTACAAGAAAGACACAACCTTAAATGCAGGAAGATGTCCCTTAGATCTCAGTCACTGGCCTCTTGGGCAGATAGCAAGTTTTGTGCTACAAATTAGAAATACTCTCACACCATCTTCTTTGTATGCAGCAGAGCATCCCAACCTGCCCACTGTGCATTAGGACAGTGAATAGGGATACACAGTTCTTTTAACATTTAAGTACTCTGCAGTTTTCCGAAAGGATAGTCACAAAGGGCATCCCACTGGCTGCTGTGTTTGCCCATGTCTTAGCACTCAAGAGACAGTGACCATCAGAAACACTGAACTGTAGGGGTAAGAAGAGACCTCCAGAGATCATCAAGTCCAGCTCCCTGCTCAAGTAGGTTCCCTACGGAAGGTTGTACACGTAGGCATCCAGATGGGTCTTGAATATCTCTGGAGAAGACTCCACAAGCCCTCTGGGCAGCCATACTCTCTGGCCTTCTTGCCAATGCTGTCTAGATGGGTAAGAAGCATATCCTCTGCCACCACCCAGCCTCACCTCTCCAGTACACAGCCAGGAAAAAGGAAAGACCCCTTTCTTTAAGGGCTGCATGAAGCTGCTTTATAACTCTGCCCAGTTCCAGCAGAAGAAAGAGGAAAGCATATGTATATCAATGGGTAGGAGTGTGCTGTGTATTTTTAGTTCTTAAAAAAATGACCATGCTTTTAGAAAGGAACTTTGGGTGCCAGGAGATCACAAACAATCATTTCTGTTGAACCAACCAAATGTGTCACCGGATTATCTCATACAATTGGAAACAGTTTCTATAATCCAGATTAACCATTATCCAGAGAAAAGAATCCTTTTAAAGCATTGACAAGTTCAAGAGTGACTCAAAGCCTCTAAAATGGTGTTGTAAGAATAACAATCAATACCGTCCAACAGGAAATTAATGTCAATGTTTAAAAAAGCTTCTACCAGGCAACAGGGCTATTTTGTTCTGTTCTAGCAATGTTCCGTTATGGGGCATCACTGAGCAATTACTGCCATTCTCTCACCAAAACAAATTATCCAGGACTATGATTAAGCAGGCTAGGTTTTTTAAACATTTTGCTTTCCTCCTTTTCTCTTAATAGCTACAAATCAAAGTCTGATTTTAAAATGCCTTTTCTCTTAAATTCTCAGCAGCGAATATAGTCAGAACAGGCCACAGTTCTTGGACTGGGTGATAACTGGGTTCAATCTGCCATACTGCTACTACTGAGCAGACAGAGGAAGAGCAGAGAAGTGTTCAGAGGAAAATAAAGAAAAATGTGGACACTGACACTGGAGGAAGAAGCCATTTTCCACCTTTCCAATGGCTCATTTCTAAGCAGCATGGGAATGAGTGCTGCTCCAATTTACATACTCTGCATTTTCACACATCTCTTGCCTTCATAAGCTGTAATCTCTAGTTTAAGGCACCATTTTGAAAGATGCACACTGATTTCAAATGTTTAAATTTCTAGGAGCCAGCTAAGGCCAATGGAACCACTGCTGCTCATGCATCCATGCTGCATGAGCAGAGGTGGCCTCAGAGAGTGAGCTGCAATGGTGACACTCAGCCACATGGGAATGGAAATGAAAGGCAATTCCCTTGGCTTCAGCAGCGCTCTAATTGCATCTCCCAGGCTCACTCTCCCCTCTCCTATTCTGTTAAGTCTCTAGCTTCCCCTTTTGACAGGGATGAAAGAAGAATCTAGCATAAAAAAATAACCTATAAATATCTCATTTTGCATCAAAGAGCCTCTATTTATGGTGCCCTCCAGGCAGAACAAGTTATGATATGCCTTTCTGCACCAGGAAGGTGCAGAACTCAACAGGCTGGACCAGATAGTCTGATGTGCTTTGCAGTGATCTGATGCTGTGCCACTGCACCTGCCCTCAGACGCTGTTGACATCTGCTGCAAAGGGGCTGAGATCACATTTTTCAGCAGGTGACGTAGGTGAAGTCCTGCAACAGTAGGCAGATTTAACAGCAAATTCACATAACAGCATCTATTTTCAGCTAGAATAAATGTTTCTTTTGGTAAGGATTTGTCTGTCCCAAGAGGATTCCTGTCACTCTCTTAAGTCTGAAAAATATTCTTGGTTATCCAGCTGTCAGTTTTCACATCCATCAGTCCTGAGTCCATTTGACAACAAACAAGCTGCCATGTTTCACATTGTATTTTAAATATAAAATGACAGGCATTCACGTTAATTTACCCCATCGACATTTTTCTTATCTCAGATTTTATGGCGTCATCCACATTGAGTTCCAATATTATGCAGACTCCTTCTAGTAGTGCGCAGCAGTGCCGCCAGAAATGACTCATTAAGCTTTGCACAAGTGACAGATTGTGTCACTTTAGTTTCCCAGTATTTCTTTGGACCAAGGAACAGGGATTATCAATTTGTATTTGATGAGTTTCTCCCCAGTGTTTTGAAACTGGATAAACTTATTGTATCCTTTCCTTCCTACTGCTACTAATCTTCATCTGAATCTAGGCACGCTTTCAGCAGGCATCACACTGTTTCACAGTGTGTTATACACACATATACTTTATCCCTTCCATATCCAAGCTTTCCCAGGCAGCACAATGCCCTCCCTTTCAAAGCATGGCAAGTGAGTTGCTCAAAGCTTGCTGACAGGTTCACCAATTATTTGTAGGCTGGAGTATACAGGAGGAGATTACATTCCTAGATAATATGCCCTTTTTGTTCTGACCTCAATCTCAAGAAAACTTAGCATGGACAATTATATCATCATTTTGATGTTAGTAGTAGAGCAACCCAAGGCCAAACATGCCCAATCTAAGGCCAAGAGGGCCAAGCAGCTTCCTTGTGGTCACCGGTAGGCTCTGAGCAGGATGCAGCCCTCTTTCTATCCACGCAGCTGCTGAAGTCCCAACGGGTTGCCCTCAGGAAACAACAAATCTTCTGAACTACAATAACCAAATCCTGTGTTGAAAAGTGGGATACAAGTGAGAACACAGCTAAACACCTTTCTTGACCACAACAGACATGACCAAAATCGTTTCTTTTTTCCAATGTTCTACTTCTGCTGTAAAAATCTGCTGCTAAATATTAGGATGATTGATCTAGGACTTTTCTGGTTATACTGCTGTTTCTCTCTCTTTAATAGATCTATGTTTCTATGGCCTGACTAGAAGACTCAATCATACTATTACTCACACACGTCGTTCTGCTGGCTTCACTGTACTTATCTGAATGACTAATGGTTTCAGGACCAACTCTCTTTCTTGCAGTCAGCACTAAAAATTTGGGTTTTTTCTAAGTTATCTTACTACTTTTTTGAAACTTGACAGGTTATCTGTCACTAAGTATAAACACAGTTCTACATGTACCCACAGCTTCAAACACAGAAATGTCTTCTACATTCTGAACTTAACAGTGCTTGCAGATTTTGAAATGTGAAACTAATAAAGAACAAAGAAACAGAAGCAGTTGTACGTAGTCGTTTAAATTACCTAAATTGCTTGAACAACACAAAAAGACCCTATTACAAATTGAAAACAGTGTTTTTGGATACATAGGAGTGTTGGGTGAATGAATGCTGCAGGCTATATCAAAAGGGCTTCCTCATAAGCCTGCCTTTCGCAATTTGCTTATTGTCTGAGATTGAAAATCCAGATCACATAGGTAACACAAATCTCAAGAGTACCTGTCACAACAGCATTCATCTCACAAGTGAGATCCAACTTTAATTCTAAGCCATGCTCTCTAATAGCAATCTGTGGTTAAGATCTTCTCTCCACGTGTTTATCTGACTTGACAGCCCTTATTTCTACACCAGGATTCTTCTGTTCAATTACAGTAGATATTTAAAATGAACTAAGTAAAACCAAAGATTGTCCCTGTTGCACAATATGAAAATACGTCCCCAGTTTCTCAGTCTCAAACTCCAGAGGCAAATAATAATTCTGCGAAACAGAAGGAAGACCTTGGGATGCCTTCTTTAGTGCTTCCTTTGATAGCAAAATAAATTTATGTCTGATTAAATCTGTCCCTGCACATTTTGCATCAGCAAATGAAAAACAGGCTGAGAAGGGCTAATCTTTTGCTGCAGCTTTTCTGAAAACCACAAACTGGCAACAGGCAGCAGGGCAACAGAGGCTCGGGTCTTCCATGTTTGGAGAAAAACAGGATCGGTAAGGCTGCCCCCTGCTCTTCAGCAACAGGGATAAGAGACAGAAAGAGGAATGATAGATACTATCTTCAGTTCAAAGAAGGTGAAGGCCATAACTTTCCCTAGCAAATGAGGCCTCACTTGCATCTAGTTAGGAAAGTGAGTGTTTTCAAAAGGAAGTCTGGATGGGTCATCAGGTCTCTCACAAAGTGGGAACATCTGCCTAAGTGTCTCATTAAAATCTCCCACAGGGCTGAGTGGAAGCTCATGTTTCACTCCATACAATGGCATGCCCCTTTCAGAAAGCTGTACTGGCACATGACAGGAAAGAATAGTCTAAAGTTGTATGACCAGCTAAGGAAGACAACCTTCTCAATGGAGGCTGAGAAATAGAAGGGGAATGAGTCTGTAGAATAGTAAACATGAAGTGGTTTTGAGGAGATGGAAGATGTCACCAATGACAATAAACACCTGACAGTGTTGATAATACACTAGGAGCTAGATGAATCACTATGTGTGACTAAATCCAGTGTAAGACTAGCAGGACTGAAAATAAGTCCAGGGTTACATGTTTGAAAGGGCAGAGCAAGTACTTACGCATCCTTAGTAGTCCCTGTGGCACCTGGAATGAAAAGGAAAAAAAAGAAGTATGTTTACAAGATAATGGCATAATCCCTAAACCAACCGATAGTACAATAAGCATTTTCCTCTCTGGCTGAAACAACTTCCTTACCCATACTGTAAAAGAGAGAGAGATACAGCTTTTTGGGGATTTTGTCTGCTACAAAGTCACTGCTGCTAACCAAGCAGTTACTCCTAAATGCCTACTTATTTTGAGCACGTGCCATTTGATCCAGCTGCAGATTCAGCACTACATGTGTAAATGCTGCTCCATTCTTCCTGCCAGACGAACAGAGCTTTATAAAACAACTACACAGAAACTCTATAAACACTGGGACACAATCCACCCAAAGCTCCAGTCACCTAAACAGATCAACCACCCCGTAATTCATCTTGATGTTTAACTAAAAGCAAAAAGACAAAAACCACAACTGGGCTGCCTGATCTCAGTGATCGATTTTTTGGTGACTCAGATGCTTCTTGCTGGGAGAGGCACATTCACTCAAGTATGAACTCTTTCTCATTCCTCCCAAGTTATTAATGCCATGTTGCTATTACTGGTATGTCATTCACCTGAGTAATCAGCAAAATATCCCTCCTACTAATTACAACGGCTAGAGCAGACACTAGAAAACGTTTCACTTCTCTTTTTTCCCTTCCTCTCCGTGTTTAGAAGGAAGATGGCATCTGAGCTCACTCTGCAGAAATTACAGTTATCAAGCCAATAGATACTAGGGTTGGGTTTTTTTCAGCTCTGCAACTTCGTTTCTTGTAAAACTTCATGTTTGCTGCTGAAAAATAACCACAATGAGCATCTTTCACCTTACTCCAATATGTGATAATGTGCCTTGCGCACCTTGACTTCAAAACCAAAGAGGAAGCAAACTTTCAAGGTCTGCATGGCCTTCCAGCACTGCCTACCTGAATGGATAGCTGGAACAGAAGGAAGCATCCCTCCTTACTGCTAACTCTTAAGGATAATTTCACTCCTGTTATCCCCTTTGCCTAGTAACAATACAGGCTCATCATGTATGACCATACAGATTTCTTCGAGAGTCGGCAAAATCTCAGTTCTGCTGTATGTATCAGTAGATGCACCTCTATGAGTAGACAAGCTTCAACTAGCTTTTAACATTCTACCAGGCAGCTATCAGAGACTTTTGTCCCTGGAGGTGCATCTACACGGTATTACACAGAAACCCTCCAAATTAATTGTGTCCAGATGGAAGGCTGGCACTGCAGCACCGCATGCGAGCCCGCTCTCAGCTGACGTGGGAAGATGTCTTTTGCTACTACCCAGGCTAGTTGGCTCCAAGTCAGACCAGCTGTTGTGTCTCCAGGATACCACCCTGCACATCGAGACAGAGCACAGGCGTCCACAACAGCTCAGACAGCAGATATTTTGGGAAGTCTAATCACATTGCTGTAGGCAGCAGGATTTTTTTCAGTAGAAACAATTACCGTGTTGAGTCTGTTCTGCACCAGAACTACAACTTTCTTATTTTCTTACATCAGCTAAGCTCACTGCAACAAATCTGATTTCTTCAAAAAGGCTCACAGTCTTTTGTGAAGCCTTTGCTGGGCTCCTGTTGAGTCCAAGCCAGGCTCTGAGCACTTTGGGTCTTGGTAGGACAAGCAGAAATAGTTTCAAACTAAAAGAAGGAAGATCTGGACTGGTTATAAGGAAGAAATTTTTAATAAGAGTGGTGAAGCACTGGAACAGGTTGCCTAGAGAGGCGCTGAATCCCCATCACTGGAGACATTCATGGTCAGGATGGAGAGGCTCAGTGCACCTGATCTAGCTGTAGGTGTCCCTGTTCATTGCAAGGGAGTCAGACTAGATGACCTTTGACGGTCTCTTGCAACTCAAATGATTCTATGATTTAAATAAATTAAACCCTCCTTGCAGGAAGCATACCAGAATTGTTTGATACATAAACTGAGACCTTAGGTGGGGTTGGAAGAACTGTCGGCCTACAGTACTGCTGCATTTCTGAATGTAGAGACATAAGTTCCAAACAATCATCAAGCACACTTCAAAGCCATAACCATGCTCAATGCCATGCCCCTCTTCAGAGCATTACTTAGAGAACTGTGCATCACCTCTCTCCCCGCCAGCAGCATGGGAGCCAGCTCTGGACATAAGCGGGGTCAGCTCAGGGCTGGAAGTCCACACGGCAGGCAGACATTAGGGTACAAATATACAAGCACTGTGGGACAGGAGCTATCTCAGACCCTTTAGCTTGGGGTTCATGTCTGTGTTGGAGGGCAAAGCAATGCTATGAGTGCTCCCAACTCCCAGCCACTAGTCCCTTTGGCATTAGGGACTATGCCACAGCTCGAATTCCCTGCAGCTTTCTGAAATGCTCTTCACACAGAAACACTGAGAGCTAAGTATGATGGAAACAAATTCACTTCTTAAGAAGTAATTTTTACTGGCTTGTTTCCCTTTGTTTTTATAAGCACAAAGAATTAGGTTACCCTCACCCCCATTGATGGGCTTCCATCACAGTTTCAGTACTGTAGTTTCTCATTTTCACTAGCAGAAGTGAAACCAGAATGTAGTCCAAATTCACTTGAGTACCACTATAGCGTCTGAATAGAGAACTGTAAGTGCTTCCAGTCCACAAAACAGTTTTTTCTTGCTGGTAGTGCTGTGCTTGAAGATGAATGGCTCATAACTTTCTCCGTGTAAAAATTCATAAGGTTTCTTCACTGGGGAGCCTGAACAGCCTTTATACACAATTTTTATTTCACAATGGACCCAATAACATTGCACTTTGCGAAGACTTGTGTTTATTTTTCAAGTCCAGTCCACTCTCCCTCACTCCTATTACTTCACCAATGTTTTTTTAACTCTTCCATATTTTTTGTAAGCAACACATTATTCCAGTTTCTCAAGCTCCTCCTGCCAGAAGGTCAGTCAAAGTATCTTGTTTAGCAACTATTCACAAATAGCTCTTCCACAACAGCAAGCCTCAGTGCTCTTGTAGCCATGATGATTTGGAAACATGACTTGAAAAAGGCTTTTCTGAAAGCTTTTCAGTCTTTTTCACTTACATCGGCTTGGCCTAAAGAAAGGCAGCACCCGACCCTCCAAACCTTGTCTTCATCAACTCGCAGTGGTTTTGCCATGCAGGAAACAGGCAAGCTCACTGTAGAGACAGTAACTGCAAAGAGAGCTGAACCCTCCCTGTACCATGCAGGGTGACTGGAGACCTGAGGAATCATGAGAGGCACTGTGTTGCTCGCTTAGCAGATTTGTAAATGAGCATATCCCAAAGCAACCTCCTTTCAATGAGAGGGGTCTGAACTTTCAAAACAAAATCAGGATTGAAGTAACTTCAGGGCAAACGCAACAGGTGGTTGAGAGAAATTGGTAGCCGAGGAGTATATTCCTCCATTTTCAAACGATATTTTCTTGCAAATACTCCAAATGGTAACAAAAAAATGCAATAAAATATTAAAAACTACACATACGTGCACGCAACACCACTGAAGTTTTCTGTCATATGCTCACTTTTGATTTGCGCCAAAAAACAGCAACATGGAACCAAATCCTAACATCATGGGAATTCTTTGTTGTGGGTGTCCCATCCCTGGAGGGGCTCAAAGGCCAGGCTGGATGGGGCCCTGGGCAACCTGAGCTGGTAGGTAGCAGCCCTGCCAATGGCATGGGCATTGGAGCTGGATGGGCTTTAAGGGCCCTTCCAACCCAAGCCACTCTCTGATGCTAAGATTCTATTCTGATCTAACCTGATCTACCAAAAAACAGAAATTGATGACTTCTTCAGCTCCTCAGGTGGTACTTTGGTACACAGACACCACCCTCAATCAAGCATTAATTATTTTCACAGCAGAATGGTTTCCTTGGTATTCCACCAACTTGATGTTAATAAGTCTGTTTAAACTTGGGATGAAAATTCTCTTTCATCCTAATTTGGCTAATTTTAAGCTTCCCATAGAGTAACAGCTTGTCTGTATATTTAAATCAAGGCTAGACTGCCAGCTTCCACGGAATGCCATAATTTAAGGCGTTGTCATTCCTACTACAATTGATATAGAAAGGAGGAGGCAGTAAAAAAATTCTGAGTGAAGCAATGCTAGTATGAAGGGAAAAGCCTTAATGCCAAAGAAGGGAAGTTAATGGGTAAGGTGATGTATTTTAAAGCCCAAAAGAGATGTTTTGGAGCTTCCGAAGCATCAGGAAATACCATGAAAGAAGGATATGTAAAGTGAAGTAACAAAACATCAGGAAAATAAAAAAAAGAAATTGATAATAAAATTGTTATTGCTAATAAAAACCTTAATGGGACTTTTTTTTTCCAAATAAATATAATCCACAGTTAACATTAAAACAGCTGGTGTTTCTAAGAAGGATGTGCACATATCAGTTTGCTCAGAAGTCTCTGTTTCTCAGCTGAGGAGCCTTTAGGCCTCACATCCTTTTGTCTGATGCCCTAGAAGGAAAATCTGAGCTCTGTCAATTTTACTGGTGTTCTGGAGTGCTGCACCGCAGACAGAAATGTTATTCTAGATCATGAATATTAGTTTAGACCCTGCAGACCACAGGGCTGAGAGCTGTGATGTAATCCTAGCCATGCAACACAACCTAATGTCATTAGCTGAACTACCATTATGTATATGTCTGCTTAGGAAAAAATCTAGCTGGACTACAATTGAAATTTTACCCAAGCAAGAAAATGGGGACCAGTGTAACCCAAGTCTACTCTGCTCCGTGAAGTATGCTACAACACTATCCTTAGTGGCAGAAATATGACCAAGAGTATCACAGGTTAATTATATGTACCTCCAGCTTTGACATCACTGGCTGTAAAACAGTCGTAACTTCAGCATTAAAGATGTAGCCATGCAGCGCAAGCCACATAACTCATTTGTGTTCATACTGTACTCGTTGTCAAAATGTTGAGAATTACACTTTTCTTAAAAGGTCTGCAATCCTGATCGCCAATGGTATGTCTTCTCCACATAAATCATTTTTATCAGACACAGTATGTAAGGGGTGCTAAACTGCAGAAACAAATTAGCTACCAGACAGCTAATGCCTTATTTCTGCTCCCAGCTGTTGGTGATTATAGAACCACTGACTGCACAGTTATTCCTGACTTATACCAGTGAAAGTGAGAGCTGCACCTTGTGGAGAGCCAAACCTGCTTTGGAAAGGCCTGTCGGTACAGCAGCAATAATCACATTACATTGATCACAGATTTTATATGGTGATGTTGTTTTTAACCTGTGCTAAGCCATGGGAGAGCTGTGGACTATTTCTAAAGAGAGTACAAGAAGCTGCAAAGAAATGCAAGCCAAAGTATTTTGTGAGTAACAGTGCAGGCAGGTTAAGTTATCAAAGAGCTGTGCATCATTGAGAATCTTTTATGAACAGGCCAAAATCTGTCAAAAATAGCTACTGTTAAAGCAACAGTGGACATTTATTTAAGCATACACTCAGTTCAAAGTAAAGCACTGCATACTGCCACAGCTCATTCAGCGCTCACCCATTTGTGTCTTGCAGTGAGCTCTGCAGGGTGGTGGCCACACTGATAGTACCACAACGGCCACCATATGGAGACAACCACCAATCAAAACTAAAACTTCCCTCCAAGCTGCTCTGATGGCTGCCACGGCGCTTTCACCCAGCAAACAAAACCAGGCTGTGAGCACCGTCCTCGCAGCAGCAACCAACTTCGAGGCATGGTGACAGGGAATCAACAAGTGGGAGAGAATTCATCTGACGTTCAAGCAAGTCGTACAGTGCATTCCTTATAGACGAGGAAGGCCTCTGGTATATAAACCTCAGACATCATTTAAGAGAAACCAAGTAAACAATGGCATTAAAGCCTCCCCCTATGGGTGCGAGGCATGGGACTGAGACAAACAGCCCTACACCACATCCATCCATCCATCCATCCATCCATCCATCCATCCATCCATCCATCCATCCATCCACACACCCTGAAGCCCTGCCACCCATGCTCGGGGCCACACGCTGAGGCCAGCACCGAGCTCCGGCAATGGGCAGCGGGCTCAGTTCGAGCCCCACGAGCTGCTGCTGCTCTGACCGCAGTTTCGCTGGGCGTTTTCAAGACGTTGTCAATTTAATACATGCATCTGAGAGACTCAGAGCAGGGATTTAAATAGGTGGCACTGTTTGCCGAGTGCAGTCAGGATGAAAAATGATTTAGAAATGCTCGCCTTTGTAACGAGGAGGTCAAGGTCCATTTATTCACTTCCACCTATTTCGCAGGGGCTGGATGCAGAGGGGGAAGGAAGACACAACCGCACCATCTGCCCACACCTCCCCTGCTCTGAAAACAGCAACGCGCAAAGCGGGGAGTGGAAGGGGGGTTAAGGAAACCCCGATCTCAAGGCGCTCCCCAACTTCTCCGGCCAGCAGAGAGACGGCACAAACCCACTTCCGAAGGGGCCCTACACGGACGGCTCTCGCACCCCGGCCGGCCCCCAGCCCGGCCCCGTCGCCCCCACAGCCCCCCAGGGCTGCCCCGGCCCGGCCCCGCCGCCGCCCCTACCTCTCCCGCCCGCGCCGCCGGCCGTGGAGTTGCCGCAGCCCATGGGCGCCGCCTGGGCCGCCCCGCGGTGCGGAGCCGCGCGGAGGGGAGCGGCGGCGGGAAGCTGCCGGCGGCGGGCGGAGTCGGGTGGGAGATAAAGCCGCGGGGACCCCTCCTCCTCCCTTTTTCCTCCACCTCCTCCTCCTCCTCTCCCCACCCATCGCCCCGGAAACCGCCGGCCCTGCTCCGCTCCGCCGGCTCATCCCCGCTGAAAGCCCCGCGGCTTCCCGGCCATCCTCGATACCCCTTTGTCAGCTCCGGGACACCCCTCATCCGCTGGGGTGGCACAGGGCGAGGAGACGGAGCCATTGCTGCTTCCTCAGATGATTGCTTTCAGTGTTTCCCTTCTGACAGAAGAGGCTTCTGGCTGCCATTGGGTTGCCATTGGGACCCACTGGATTGGGAAGAGCTACAGATTCACTGTTACCCGCTGATACCAGAAGCACAGAGAAACATGCAAGATGAGTTTACAAACTTTACAAGGATTCTTTTTTTTTTTTTGGGGGGGGGGGCAGCCTGATCTGGTGGGTGATAGATCCAGTGGTGGCAGCAGGGGGTTGGAAATGCATGGCCTTTAGGATTCTTTCCAATCTGAGCCATTCTGTGGTTCTATAAGTACTTCCCTCAAAGAATTTCTTTTTTTTTTTCTAACCCAAAACTTTCCATCCAAATAGAGCAGTAACATATTTCCAAACTCTGGTGATGTACTCTTGCTCAGTCATAGAATCACAGAATCATAGAACGGCCTGGGTTGAAAAGGACCACAGTGATCATCCAGTTTCAACCCCCCTGCTGTGTGCAGGGTCACCAACCACCAGACCAGGCTGCCCAGAGCCACATCCAGCCTGGCCTCGAGTGCCTCCAGGGATGGGGCATCCACAGCCTCCTTGGGCAACCTGTTCCAGTGTGTCACCACGCTCTGTGTGAAAATCTTCCTTGTGATATCTAACCCAAAACTCCCCTTCTCAGTTTAAAACCATTCCCCCTTGTTCTATCACTATCAACTCATGTAAACAGTTGTTCCCCCCCGCTGTTCATACACTCTCTTCAAGTACTGGAAGGCCACAACGAGGTCTCCCCAGAGCCTTCTCTTCTCCAAGCTAAACAAGCTCAGTTCCCTTAACTTTTCCTTGTAAGAGAGGTGCTCCAGCCCTCTGATCATCTTAGTGGCCCTCTGGACCTGCTCCAAGAGCTCTACATCTTTCTTGTGCTGAGGGATCCAGGCCTGGATGCAGTACTCCAGATGGGGTCTCACAAGAGCTGAGTAGAGGGTGACAATCACCTCCCTCTCCCTGCTGGCTACTCCTCTTTTGATGCAGCCCAGGATGCTATTGGACTTCTGGGCTCATGTCCAGTTCGTCTTCTACCAGGCATGTATGCATAGTCTTCTTTACCACATCAACCCCCAAGCTTAGATGTTGCTGCAGAAAAAATCTCCCAAAGGCTCACAGGCACATCTTTTTGATTGCCAATTTTCTGAAAATCACATAAAGATAAACAAATTTTCAGGCTGAGCCTTCAAGTGCCAAGCATCAGCCCAAAGTGAATTTTTATGGCAGAGTTATGAAGGAAGAATGGGTCCTATGAAAGCAAGGCTGAGAGACATGCTTAAGAACCCCTATCTTTTTATAATATGAAAACAAACAGAGTCCCAGCTACCCATGGTGACCATAAAGTTGCCACAATGCGGAATAATCTATGGTTCATAGATCCTGGTAGGATTTAGGACAAAGGAAATGTAGTGTGTTCCTGGGTTTATTGTCAAGGACAATAATCAGCCAGGCTCTCCTGATTCACTTAGAAGAAGTGCCCCAAGACAAAACTTTCTCTCTAGGCAGCTGTATTGCAGGTGTCTCCTATTTCATTCGAGAAGACACACTTCAGTTTCAACTCTACCCGCACTCTACACAAAATGAGTATTTTAGTTTATTGCAGAAAATCCTTTAGCAAAATACAGTCACATAAGCAAGTTTGCAAAGTGAATGCTTTACATTAACAGAATGGAGTCTTCAAAAAGTACTTTCCATGCATCAGCGAGCTCTTGGTGCCTGCAGTTGCTCACCCTGCATGCTCTGTCCCCTCTGAGGAAAACTAGGAGATACATGGGTATGAAGAACTGTAAGTATTTCAGGTGTAGTGTGAAAAAAAAATTGCCGTTCTTTCCCTAAATCAACCTCAAATGTACCCAGTTGAGAAAACAGGTTGGTTAACTCAATTATCCAAATCTGAACTTTCAGCATTTTTCTCTTTTTGGACGTTTTTCTTAGTCTGTGTTTGACATGCAAACAATCTACTTCTGTCTGTAATATTATTAATATCTTAAAAATAAGCTGATTTTCGACTATATGGATAATATTTTTTAAACCCCATAGTTACTTTTAAATCTCATACTTAGAAAACAACCCTTATGTGTACAAGAATGTATGTTTTTCTAAACTAATTTTATCTAGTAATTCATATTAGAACATTCACCCATGATTTTTTCTCTAGGAAAACATTCTCTTTCAAAAGTTTGTATCTCAGCTCATGCAAGTACCAAAAATAATAATAATAATAAAATAAAATAACACTGTTGATTACCATCTTCTGGGTTTTTTCTATCAAAGGTTATTTAATACGGATTTTCCCAAAACCACAGGTGCCTGGGAAGAAAAAAAAAATCATTCCTCTACCAGAAATTACCTTCCTGAGAATATATATATTTTTTTTTCCAAAATGATAGATTTGGAAAACAGGAATTAAGTAAAACTTTCCCTCTTCAAGAGCAACACCACAAAACATTTATCGAAGTTAAGCAATGCAACCAGTTTGTTCTGCTGGATTCTCAGTTCCAGTGCTTTCAGGTTGAAATTCTAGGGCTTTCAGTACACTGTGGATTATGTTTCTTCTTGGACAGTTTTATGGTCTTATCACAGCGCTCTTTAATAGCTAGCAACCTTGGTTAGCTGTTTTCTCAAAATCATGGTGCTGTGTTGACACTTGTTGTCATGATCATTTAGCCATGGAAGGTCAGCAAGTTACAGCTCAATTTCCAAGTAAACCTACTGGCACGATTCCGCTTGAAAAAAATCATGGTTGTAAGCAAGCATGGTTTCTGTATATTTAGCAATCCTTTAACAGATTCTCATATATGAACCTGTCCCACCTGCTCTTAAACTCACACGAACCCCTGACCGCCCAAGCATCCCACACTGCACTTCTCAGCCACATCTGATCTGAAGAAGCCCTTTGTTTGCCTCAAGCCTGGCTGCTGCTCATTTCAACTGCTGTCTGGCTGTTCTTTGCATTAGGATAAACACTAAAATGAAGAACCAGTCCCCCACTCCAAGTCATTCATGCTTTTTGTTCTTCACAGTAGAATAAGCAGCAAGGAATAAAGCCACCATTCACCCACACTACTACTGATCTGTCATACTGTAGTCCTTAGTTAGCAGCAGTGATGATAAACTGTCATTTCCTGGCTGCTGTTTCAACATGTAGTTAAAATACTCTGAAAGAGTATTCAAATTAAGTCAAAATGATGGCTTCTTTTATTTAAAGAACAATTACAGTAGATCATGGAAGCTGACTTCAGAAATAAATCATTTAAACTCTTCACTTTAAACGAAAAAGAGCGTGTATCATGAACAGGGGCATTTTTCTTCCTAAGGCAAGAAGATTTTCACTCATCCATCTGTTCCTGCTTTCATGGAAATCACAAATAAAATTCTCATTACTGTGCCAAATTAGTCAGAGATTGGGACAGAGTCAACTAAATCAGTGAATGTATGCAGCATTATTTAAAACCTGGCAGAACTGAACGAGAACCATGATCATGGAGAAGAACAAGCAGATCACTGAGGGTAGGACCATCAAGTGTGGAAGAAATGTGAATACTCTGTTAGCAAATACACCTGCTTATACAAACAACAAAAACCACAACAACAAAAACCTAGCTCTCCTTCAGTAATTAATTTTGTAGTACTTCCTGAATGTGGGTATTGTTAATACTGACGAAAATCTACATGTTTTTTAAAGCTAAAAGTCTAGGACATATTATTCTTAGCTGTTTCACACAGTAAAATGGAGTTCAAGAGTGAATTTTTTAACAGCTAGTTCATGGGGAAGAAGTGTCATAATTCAATATTAGTATCTTCATATGAGTATGACATCTGCTCCTAAAAATGATGAAGTTTTAGCACACAGCCTTTGAAGAATATGCTCCTGAGCTCAATTATTACCTGCTCCCCGCAAGATTTTTCCTTTAGCCCCATGGAACGATGCAGTTTTGGGCCATGTGTCAGTCTCCGTAAACAGCTGCATCCATATTAGTGACAGTGATACGTCATCCCAACATCTGCAGCGCATTCAAGGCCTAGGAGAGGGAATTACCAGCCTTGGAAATCTGATCACAGCTGAGCCATTGGAGTCCTTTCTGGGAAAACCGGAGGAAAACAAGGAAATGCCTACAGAGATCTTTACTAGAACGCAAATTCTGACTGCCCACGTCTAAGTTCTTCAGAGTTGTAGTTAGTTAACAACCTCACTTTTTCCCTTTGCAGAAACAAACAAGATTTCAGTGACTTTCAATGAATAGAATTCCAAATTCATGGACATGTTTTCCATAATTCCCTTCCCTTCCATTTGAAAAAAGATGCTTGGTCTAGTGCTGGTTTAATTGTTGCTACAATCCAAGGTGTGTGCCCTAGCAGATGGACAAATGCTTAAATTGTGTATTCAGAGACAGTCTGGCATTCTTTCTGTGACCAACAGGTTGATTCATATGCTAAATTGTGTATTCAGAGACAATCTGGCATTCTTTCTGTACCCAAAATGTTGATTCAAATGCTATATTAGAAATCTTATGAGACTTTTTAGATGCTATATTAAAAGTCTTATAAAAATTCAGAAGATACTTAACAATGCTTCTTACCTCTGAGGTCACTCAACCTTCATCTTATGCTGCTGATAGCAGCCAGCCTCCCTCCCAAAGCTCTACTCTGTGGGAGAAAAGCATCTTACTCTGCCCCTTTAATATGATATGCAGACAGAGTAATCTCATGTATCTCACTACATAAATTAATTAGCAAGATGCAGCTAAATCAGCTTTTACAAATAAAGGATCAGAAAAATGAAAATAAGAAATGGAAAAAGGCTGGAGAAGGACTGTTTTAGTGACATGTATTCGAGATGCCTGCGCAGAAGAGCAGAGCATCCCTTCTGAAGTGCAGTATATTTCACTGAATCCCACCAATTTTTACTTAGCACTTACACCATTTGATAAGCTTAAACCACCAATTAAATAGTATAAGACAACTTTATCTGGATCAGTGAGAGAAAACTCCCCCTGCCTTAAATATGTCTGAGGAAAGGCGCACTTCTCCAAAGAGAGGTGCTCCTCTCCCCCCAGGAGAAGAGGAGCTCAGGGGAGATATTGTTGCTCTCTACAGTGACCTGGAAGGAGGTTGTAGTGATATGGGGGTCGGTGTCTTCTCCCAGGTAACAGTGATAGTACAAGAGGTAATGGCCTGATGTTGTGCCAGGGGAGATTCTGGTTGGATATTAGGAAAAAATTCTTCTCAGAAAGAGCGGTGCTGCAGTAGCACAGGCTGCCCAGAAAGTGGTAGAGTCACCATCCCTGGAGGTGTTGAAGAACTGCATGGATGAGGCTCTGAGGAACATGGGGGGTGATGGGCTAGTGGTTTGACTGGATGATCTTAGAGGTCTTTTCCAACCTTAATGATTCTATGACTTTATAGACCTACTATAAAGTCGCAAACTTTCTTTTCAAGAGAGGCCCCTTTGCACATAAAGCTCTAATTTTATCAGTATTACTGGAAGATGTTATCCTTTATTCTCTTTTCATTTTTGTGAACTTTTTCAGATTTAATTCTTCCTCTGAAGAATGGCTGATGTAGATTTCCATTGCAGTGTTCCTCACACAGTAATTGGTTCTGCCAATTGCTTGTGAGGCCAAATAATGCAGTCACTGCCTCTTTTTTGTATGTGGCATAGCTGCAAAATGTAGAAATGGGAGACACGTCCTTGTGAATAAAACTGTCGTTATCAAATTCATGTATTTACCTGCATCTGATTGTTTAACAACTTGTGGCCTTTTGATACTTGAAGGGAGCATAAAAACAGGAGGGGGAACAGCTGTTTATGAGGATGGATAGTGATAAGACAAGGGGGAATGGTCTTAAACTGAGACAGGGGAAGTTTAGGTTAAATATCAGGAGGAAGTTTTTCACTCAGAGAGTGGTGATGCTCTGGAACAGGTTGCCCAAGGAGGCTGTGGATGCCCCATCCCTGGACGCATTCAAGGCCAGGCTGGATGTGGCTCTGGGCAGCCTGGTCTGGTGGTTGGCGACCCTGCACATAGCAGGGGGTTGGAACTGGATGATCTTTGTGGTCCTTTGCAACCCAGGCCATTCTATGATTCTGTGATTCTACAATCTTTTGAAGACCAAGATAGGCTAAATTTTGCCATTGTTTTTACAATGGCTGTGTATAACTCACAGTGTCTGTATGTAATTCATACTGGGCAGGACTTTTAGAACTTGTCTGTGCCATTTTATTTTAAAAATGGGATAAAATATTAGCCAGGCTTAAAAGAGAGAAATACATGTCTATCAAAACAGCACCTCTTCCTATAAATATGCATTTAGTACTAGAGGATGCTAATTAGTTAATTAAAGCAGTTAATTTAGATTAACTGCAGCTGATGTCACGTTAAGCATACGGAAAACAGAAGCTGTTCATACAATTACCAACATGGAAGCGAGGTGTTTTAGTTTATTCAAAAAAGGACAATTATATTATTTTGCATTGATTGACAAAGAGCAACTAATGTTTTTAACACTGAATTTTAATCAGAATGTGATTTTTGACAGACATAAAATACGAGTAAATTTTAAGCACATAAAGGGTTTCTTTTTCTGCAGGATTTATAAGAGCAGAGTATTTGCGCAATGCAATAAAATAGACTGTAAGCAATCAGTCAGCAGATACACGATGTTCTCACAAAAGAGATCCTTTTAGCATCTGCATAAAGGGGACAATGTCCTCACATTTATATTAATAGCAATGAAGAAATTCACTCTTGTTCTGACATTAAATAAACTTCTGGACTCACAAGCAGAAGTAAATGGTAGAGAACCACAGAAACAAAGATCATGAAACTCTGCATTAAACATTTTATCTAGTTTCATTCGTTTCAGGTTTAACAACTCAATGGAGACAACACACCAAAACCCAAGAAGAGCTGTTCCTCAAAACATCCCTGGCATTACTCCCAAAACACCACTATTTTGTTTCACAGTACTTGTACATGTGAATCTGTTCAAAAATCAGGGCTTGAGACTCTGGAAATATATGAGATTTCATATAAATTATGAACTTAGCTTCAAATAATTGCTGTGGAGATTGACTTCTTTGATTTCTGATCAGTGAGCATTTACATTTGGGGGCTTTTCTTTGCTCTTCCATCCACAATAATAAGGAGTGGTTCCTTGAGCAAAAATGCAATCTCTCTCATGACCCCATGCAGCAAACCTGCCCTGCATGGCAACGCATTCCCTCACAGCCCTGAAAGCCAACCATATCCTCCTGGACTGCATCAAAAGAAGCATGGTCAGCAGATCAAGGGAGATGATCCTGCCCCTCTGCTCTGCACTGGTGAGACCTCCCCTAGGGTACTGAATCCAGGTGTGGAGTCCTCAGTACAGGAGAGACATGGACCTGTTGGAGCACATCCAGAGGTGGGCCATAAAAATGATCCAAGGGATGGAACACTTCTCTTGTGAGGACAGACTGAGAGAGCTGGGGCTGTTCAGCCTGGAGAAGAGAAGGTTCTGGGGAGACCTGAGAATAGCCTTTCAGTGTCTAAAGGGGTGCTGGAAGAAAGGAGTTGGGCTCTTCAGCACGGTCTGTTGTGACAAGGGAAAATGGTTTCAAACTAAAACAAGGGAGATTTAGATTGGATACAAGAAAAAAGATTTTTTGCAGTGAGGATGGTGAGGCACTGGAACAGCTTGCCAAGAGAGGCAGTGGATGCCCCATCCCTGGAGACACCCATGGATGGGCTGGGTGATCTAAGCACCTGATCTAGCTGTAAGCATCCCTTTTCATTGCAGGGAGTTTGACTGGGTGGCCTTTAAAGGTCCTTTCCAATTCAGAAAATTCTATGACAAGCAGATGGTTTCACTGAAATGAAGCCCCTGTCTCTTGATGTAGTTTTTAAGATATTCAGCATTGCTCCCTTCTGCAGTGCTGTGACACAGTGGAAAGCAAATGTTATGCACTGCATACACAAGCAGTTCCATTCAGGTGAGCGCTGAAAAACCGCAGACTTTTTTTGTCATAGATACCTCTCAAAGCAATTACGTTAGTTTAAATGTTGATGAGAACATTTTCCATGACTTCATTTCTGTTTTCCCAGTCATGGGTTTGCATAGCTGTTCCTGTTGGG
Organism: Perdix hodgsoniae; assembly: GCA_035772895.1. Classification (NCBI taxonomy): domain Eukaryota; kingdom Metazoa; phylum Chordata; class Aves; order Galliformes; family Phasianidae; genus Perdix; species Perdix hodgsoniae. Next base: position 5,910,799 of record JAPSGF010000044.1, read on the forward strand.
GCTTTTTTTGTTTTTGCTATTTCACACAAGTTTGATTTCAGAGAGTGAAAAACTAATTAGAAACCACGAGTCCCCCTCTAAGAAAACCTCATGAATATAATTAGATCCTATTGACTCTGTCTGCTGTACATGTTGTCCACATGCTTTGTAGTTTTCACAAAGACAGATGCTTTCTGACCTAGGATCTTGTCAGCACTTATGTCTAGAGAGTATTTAAAGATAATGACTCTATGTGACCACTGAACTAAATGTTCTGGTTTTAAAAAGTGAATGAAAAACAAGGATAAGCAATGTGTTACCATAAATGAATTTGAAAGAGCTGGAAAACTATTTACTGATCCGGCCAACATTAATATGCCTGATTAATCTCAAAGAATTTGACAGGCCAGATATAGACTTTTATATTTGTAGGATTAGATCTATGTAGCCAAGCATACAGGTAACACAAAGAATCATTGCAGGTGTTACAGAACTCCTGTCTGTAGCACAAATCTTAAAGTAGGAAGCAAGAGGAAGGGCAGCTTCCCAGCTACAAGGCAGATTCAGGAGGACTTGGTGTAACACGCTCAAGCAGTACTATGTGGTGAACTGATTACGGCCAGCAAGCTGCACGTGGCCTGGTGGGGTAATTGGTCTTGCTTGTAGCTTTCTTGCTGTGGCCTTTCCCCTGGAAAAATTCTGTGAGCGCACTGAGACATTTGCCAGCAGGAAGTGTTACTGCAACAGCAGCAGCCTGGCCCTGCTGTCACCCCTCCCAGGAACCACAACCATGGTGTCAAACCCATGCATCTCAGACAGGACAGCCCAAGAGCTACAAGGCTATGACAGGTAGTAGCAGTAAGTGGCTTGCAACCTCTGCTGTAATCGTGCAGCCATCTGCACCCCTCATACTCCTGATGGGCCCCCAGGAAAGGAGGCCACCAGCATGCCAGCATAACAGTTGTGCTACTGGCAGCAATGCTGCAGCATCTCAGCACATGCTCTGAGATCAGGTCCAGCAGGTTCTCTCCTCATCCAAAGGAGAGGAAAGGGTTCCAGTATTTATTTGGCTTTCTCCATACAGCTTAAAAGCTTCTAAAGGACTATCACAGGAAGAACAATTGGAAAGTCTGATCTAGTGAAGCTGGAAGCCTCTGAGCATTTTGGAAGAACACAGAGCTTGGTGAGATGGTTCCTGTTGTGCCAGATTGAGGTGTCTAAACCTTCTGCCTGGGCAGAGGGCAGCAGTGCCTTCTCCTGGTATGGCTGCACTTGCTTATGTACCCATGTTCATGAACTGCTCTGGCACCCTGCCTGGAGGAGTCACTCCCCTTCAGGAAATAAACAGATTGTGGTAGCACTGCCCGTACAGGCGTTGCCTAGAGCTTCCTCCCTGTTTCTGTCTCATCCTCTATTTTTTCTACTCTTTCTCTGCAAACACAAAATGATCCCCTGTGGCACCACCATGTCACGGAACCACAGGACAGGACTCCTGGGTCTGTCTGTCCCAACCCTGGCTCAAGCAGGAACACTCAGCACTGCGTGCCCAGGACCACATCCAGGCAGCTTCTGAATGTCTCCAAGGAGGAGACTCCAAAGCCTGTCTGGGCAGCCTGTAGCTCCTCACTATCACAGCATTTATATACACAGAATAAGAAGACCAAAAAAGCAAGGAAGAAGGCCAAAAGGGATATACTAATGCACTTCTAATAGTCTCCACACTTAGGATATATTCTAATATTGATATCTTAATTTTTAACTTTTGTAAAACTAAAAGTGTTAACTTTGACTAAATCTGAATATCTCCCATCAATCAGTTTTTTTAGTTTAAGCAGGAGTGATGCCAAGGGAAGGTGAATCAAACTGAGAGGTCCAAGTTAGATAACATGAACTTGTTCAAAACAGAGTGCAGGACCTGGTTGGTTCAGATGGCCTCGTGATAAAGACAAAAAGTCTAAAATCTGGCTTTAGACACAATGACATTAGGTGCATTTGCATGTGCCGTCTGCATTCATGTTGTATTTTAAAAATGATCAAAGAAGGGCTCTGAGTCAGTGATTGTTCTGACACCCAGGTGGCAGCCCTAGCTGCAGAGCCAACCTGCACTGGCAACACGGTGTTTTAGCCTCTGGTAACCCCTACTAGATTAATCATTAACATTTCATAAATCGATTATATATCAGGCATTACGTTTCTCCTACTTTAATGTACAAAATTGTACCACATGCATATTTATTTGATGAAATGCTTATTTTTCTTTATGCTACTTGTATTTTATAGCAAGATTTTTCTTGCTACCTCAGATACACAAACTCTGTTGGATTATCACCTGGATTATCACTTTAGGGAGCAGTACAGCTAAAAGGAGCCTGTAGCATCTGCCCAAGCACTGCAAAAACTGCATACAGAAGGTAATATTAGCTTAAAGAATTTCAGTACTTCCTTCTACCAGTGAGTTGCCCATCTTCTGCTTGCTCCTCCTACCTGGAAAGCAAATACAAAATGGTAAAGCAAATACCCTTCATCAGTCAGGCTCCAGATAAAGAGCCACGTGGACACTGGCAGAGGCAGTGATGGGTGTAGCGGTGGCAACACTTCTAGCAGGCATTGTCATCACAGGCTTGAGCTTTTGAAACCATGCTCTTATTCTGGATCTAGATGGAGACTGCTGCTGATTCAAGTACCTGGTTACTTAAGAGAGCTTAATTGTACTTAAATTACATGAAATTAAATATGGCAGTTACACCCTTCACCTTCAAAGAGGTTTTAATTTGATCCATCCCACTCTCAAGTACATCTGTACATCTCCATTCTGGCATACTACTAATGTGTTTAATGGAAATAAGCAAAGCCATGTGTTTTACATTAACACAAAAAGCATGAGGTCTTGGTTGCATGGCAATTAATAATTTCAATGGAATTTTATTTCAGCCTGGTATTATCTTGCAGGTCACACACAGAATCACAAGACACTTTCTCAGTGTCCAGGAGTTCTCATGTGCAATAGATGCCCTATTATTAATCTAACCAGCAATGTCTTTACATACTGTTAAAAATTGTTTTCAGATGCTTCTGGAACTGAGAGTAATTAGCCTACCATTCAGATCCTTCATTTGCAAACAAAATCAACTTGAAGCGATTTATTGCAATGATTATACACCCTCTGTATTTATACAGGGCAACTACACAACTTAGGGTAAACTGCTGTACCTCTAAAAGTCATCCGTAATTCAAAGGCTTCTTTGTCGCTGCGTTAAATGCATAAATAGACTGAGCTGACTTAGCAAACATGTGACTAGCACATTACTGCTCAGAAATTTCTTGTAACGTACAAGGTATGAAGCCAGAAAGGAAGTATAATGCAATATGTTCTTTAAAGTTATAATGAAACATATGAAAAAGAAAACACAACGCAACGTGACTAAGCCTGTAACCAGTCTAACTGGAAACAAATAATTACAGTCAGCTCTCCATTAATTCTGAGTGGATTATCAAATTTGGAAATAAATTAGGCTAAGGATGCAGAACAGCTGCCCTGTTTCCTAACCAGTCAATTAAGGTTGGCAGGGCTCATTGACTCAAGTGCAGCACCACACAGATTCAGCATTACTGCTTCCAGCCCTGACTGGGCAGCTGGGTGGTTTGTTACCAACAGACATTCCTGACCAGCCTCAAACAAAACTATCACACATAAAACCCCAAACTTAGGTTTGAAGATGCACTGATTTCTGCCAATTCGCAGTAATGTGGTAAGTTTTCATGTCAGTTTGCCAAGAGATACATGTAGCAGGCAAATCTCAAGCTTACAGATCAATCCAAACTTTCTTCTTGCCTTTGCTTTTCTCAACTATGAGATCCTTGAGCTACATTCAGGCTTTTGCCATTTTTTACCACTCCTACCTAGAAACAGTACAGTTAGTTCATGAGATGTGTAACTTCATCCTCAACATTCAATTATGTATTGATTTTATTTGATGTTACTAAGTCTTATTAGTTTTATAAGCAGTGCACATCAATTTCATTTTAGCCGTTACAGGAGTTTCACCTCAAGCCGTCACATTCTAAGAGGCATCTATCTTAACCTAATCAAGTCATCTGTGGCTTTCAGAATGGGCATTTAAAAATTCATTGCACTGCTTACTGGGACTGTTTTCCAACTCAGCTCATGCTGTGACAGGTTTTTGGAAATGGAAAGTACACCCAAGTGACTGGTTCTAGGTACTCTGTCCACCGCTTCCCTATTCTCTTTCCATACGTACAGTGTTCACCTTAAATATGTCTTCGTGGAATAGCTAAAAAAGTTCTGCTTCAAAGCTGTCAAGCTCTGAAGAAGTCAGCCTGAGCGCAGCACTGGTAGAGGCACCAGAGCATGCCTTGAAGCATGCCAGCTAGCACGTACCTAATTTCTGCATAGTATGGCTACAGTGGCAAAAATAGTTGAAATCTTCAGTGGTAGCACTTTGGATTGTTTTAGCTATTTTAAAAACAACAGAGTTGTCAAGACTGGAGAATAATTCTGGGACCTAATGAAACCAGCTGCTCAGGAAAATAATTTCAATTCATAGCAATCCAAGGAAAAGATAATTCCAACAATTAATAGGCAGAATATTATTTTTTATTCAAAAACATGTGAACTGCACTGGGGCAGTGTAACAAAAATGTTCTGATTGCTATCATAGAATCATGGAATCACAGAATAGCTGGGGTCGGAAGGGACCTTAGAGACCATCCAGTTCCAACCCTCTGCTGTGAGCAGAGCTGCCACCCACCAGATCAGGTTGCCCACTTTGCATAAGAAATCAATAAAGTGTATAGATCTGTAAGGAATGGCAAAGAAGGTGAGATATTTGCGAGTCACCTTCCAATAGTTACTGAAGTGCTTTTAGTTTTATTTGAGACCTGTTAACTGTCCTCAATCTTGGAAAGGTGACAACAGGATTCCACAGATGAACCTTACACTAAACAAAGCCATTGAGAAGAACAAGATAAGATAGTTGTTGTGAAGGAAGACAGTGTGAAATGAAAACACAAACCATCCTTAGATCTTGTTGGTGAAAGAACAACCTAATGGGGAAGAGCTGTTGCTGAGCTATTTTAGGACATGGGTGGGGGAAGAGGACAGAGAGGGGACAGAGAGAAATGGGGATAATTGTAACAAATATTTGGGAAATATTCCAAAATGCCCTGAAGCTACTTTAGCAGATACAGATATATAAAGCATGGACTTATCTTCCTCAGTGAATTTTAAATAATGTTTTCAAAATCTTTGAAGAAAGAAAAATAAGCCTTTAATACAGATTGACAAAACTGGCTCAGGAGAGGTCACGGATTCCTAAATCTAATGCCTAGCTTCATATTCTATACACACACAGACAAAAAAAACCCTCTGACTTCTTTGCACCATTCTAAAATTCTCTGAAACATTGTCATTATAAAGCCATATCTATTTTTGTTTTCCCACTGTGTAAATATATACTGTCCATCAAATTTGATACATTCGGTCCTAGCTAGTGATTTGCGTTACTGCTCAGTGTCTTTATTCAGGCAGGAGTAGAAGACTGAACGTGAGAACGCTGCTCCTGCTGTAGGGGCTGGAACAGGGAGTCCAGCTTCAGAACTGCTGGAGTGGAGTCATACTGCGGCAGAGTTGGCACATTGGGTTAAAGGTCCTATCACAAGCTTCAGAATTAATACCAATCAATGTCAGACCCACATAAATACCTTAGCCACAATTGCAGGGTTCAGTGATCATTTCTTACATAATTAAAGAAAATGATCATCCAGCTGATTTGTAACATTTTTCTAAGACTGTATTTTAACTGAATCAGTCGGTTCAGTTCAGTCTCCTTCAACAAGAAGAGCTGTATTTAGCAGTCACCTTTCTTGCCATATAAAATGCTCACTATTGCTTAGGAATAACAGAAGTGGAAAATCGAGCAGAATTTAGATGCAAAGTGCATCCACTTATTATAATGGCAAAAGAGCAAATGCTAAATGTTTGGACATTAGGAAATATTACTTCTCGGAAAGGGTGGTCAGGCACTGGAATGCACTGCCCAAGGAGGTGGTGGAGTCACTGAACATGGAGGTGTTCAAGAGACGTTTGGATGTTGTGTTGAGGGATAGGATTTAGCTGGGGAGTATTGGTGATGGTTGGACTGGATGATCTTTTAGGTCTTTTCCAACCTTGATAATTCTGTGATTCTGTGTGTGATTCTGTGTGAATTCTTTTCCAACTATTTTTCTTCTTTCAAAGGAGATCAGCAACATGAAGTATCTGGAGGTGAGCATTTTTCCTAAGAAGATAACTTCTCATTTTTCAGCCAATATTTTTGTTTGCATAACCTGCTTAATAGGCAAGGTTCTTCAGAAATGCTTGGGTTTATTTCAAACGGGATTTTATTTTTGATTATCTATAGTTTTGCGCTGAACCAAGTGGAAAAATGAAAGGCAAGTATGGAGGAGGTGAAATTGATGATCCTTATGGATCCCTTTCGACTTGGGAAAATCAATTATTCTACTATTCTAATTGATTTTCAGTTCCTAAACTTGAGACTGTTATAAAAACTGAGGCATCTAAAACCTCAGTGGGCTCTGTGATGGCCACTCTTCAAAAAAGTGAAGATAATGAAATACCTAAGGGTCAAATGATTGATGCATTTGAATATACTAGACTTGGTATCACCTACACATCTGAAGTCCAAACATTTATGTTATCCAGCACACTGAAGACAGCAGAATGTTGGTGACAAAACCATGGCTTTGTACACAAAAGACCAGTAAAGGAAAACATGTCCATTCCACTACTCCCAGCACAGGGGTACAGCTGAGCTGGAAGTGACATGCCTGAAGCACTCCGCATTATGGCAATTCTGCTTGCAGAGTAGCCATCCACAGAAAAGAAATGCAAACACCCCAGATGAGGACTGCCTGTAAGCATACCTGGCTTAGCCATAGAATCATAGAATGGCTTAGGTTGGAAGGGACCCGAAAGACTGAGCTCCACTCCCCTGCAGGGCTGCCATCCACTAGAGTGCCTCCAGGGATGGGGCATCCATCTCTGTGGACAATCTGTTCCAGTGTCTCACCAGCCTCTGGGTAAATAATTTCCACCTAACATCTAAACCTAAGTCTTCCATCTTTTAGTTTAAAGCCATTCCCCCGGTCCTATCACTAGCAGACCATATTAAGAAATCAGCCTGCTCATAAATCCCCTTCAAGTACTGGAAGGCTGCAAAGAGGTCTCCCCACAGCCTTCTCCAGGCTCAACAAGCCCAACTCCTTCAGCTCTTCACCACAGAGCAGGTGCCCCGGCCAGCCGAGCATCTTCACGGCCCTGCTGTGGACCTGCTCCAACAGCTCTGCATCCTTCTTGTGCTGGGGCCCTGGGCCTGGACACAGTACTCTAGAGAAAAGAAAGTCACACGGGAACTCGGGGTGCTTCCCAGAGCCTGCAGGTTCAGCACACTGCCTGAGCACAGCGGGGACACCCCAAGGAGCACTGCAAAGGGACAGAGATTGCCGGAAGCCCCCAAGCCCCCCAAATGCGGCGCTTTTCCCCTCATTTCCATCGCAATCCCGCTCCCTCGCAGCCAGGGCGCATCTCCCTGAGATGCCGAGGGGGAGGACCCACAGCCCCTTCTTGCTGTGTGCGGCACAGGGCCATGAGCGGGACAGATGGGGCGGAGAGGAAGGGGCACCCTCCGTCCAGGGGCTCCGGCACCCCGCTCCACGCAGCCCTCTGGCCCCCGAGGAGTTAATGGCGGCAGGAAGCCACCTCCTGCCAGCCCTGCCCCGTGACTCGCTTCCTCCCACGGACGGGAACTGGGAGGAGTGAGCGGCTCCGGCCCCGCCAGCGCAGCCAGCCGCCGTGACCCGCAGCCTGCGGACGGACGGACGGACAGCCGCGGCCGCCCCCGTGGGAAGGGACGCCGCAGCCGAACCCGGGGCCCGCCCGCCCTGCACCCAGCCGCGTCGCAGCGCCAAGATGCCCACCGTCGACAAGCTCCTCCTGGAAGAAGCTCTCCAGGACAGCCCGCAGGTAGCGGGAGCCGAGCCGGGCCGGGGGGCGCGGCTGAAGCTGTGCGGGGATGGGAGCGGTGTCCGCGGGCAGAGCGGGACGGCGGGGGTCGGGGGGCGGCTCCAGACCGGCGGAAGGAGAAATGGGTCGGAGGGTTTTGCCCGTGGGTGCAGGGGGAGCGGGGATGCTCTGCGGCTGGTTGGCAGCCCTGTGGCGTCAGGGGAAGGCTTTGGCTTCCTGACGGTCATCCGTCAGGGAGAAACAGGTGATGTCTGCGTCTGGCAGGCGCTGGGGAAGGTCGGGGCACCACGCCTGTTCTCGTCTCCGTGGCTTTTCCCTCCTGGGTGTGCTGGAGATGAGGTGTGTTTGGGCACGGCGTGTCGCCCCGGCTCCCTCCTGGTACGTGAGGGAAAGAGGCAACACAAGCAGGCTTAGTGGATCTGGCTGTCCTCCTCTCCTTGTGAAGGGGCCCAAGGGCTGTGCATCCCAGACAGGGGCTTCTCTCGGGGATAAGTGGGCTGAATCCTACTGGAGGTGACCCCGTTCTAAATGGGGCCAGGAAAGGAGGCCAGGCAGTCGTCACTCCTTCCTTCTCAGTCTCTGCAAGCTCCCGTGCTGGCATCTGCTCTTCGCTGCAGAAGCGTCCCTTGAGCGCTGTGGAAAACCCGTAGCTGAGAATGTGACACGTGGAGATGGCTGTGGGCGTTCCAGGGGGGTGTGAGGCCTTGGGAGCTGACAAGGGAGGAAGGGTGGAAGAAAAAAGGGGAAAAGGAGAGTGGAAATTTCTCAGAAGGGTGGGGAAGGTGCACTTGAGGTCAAAATGCAAAGCAGGCAGAGATACAGAAGTAGTGGGTGAAGCAAGGAAGGAGAAAGAAGGGCAGGGTGGGTCTGCATGGGTGCTGCTCCCAAGCATCCCAATATCGTAACTCACACTCATCTGCTGATGGACTAGGAGGAGGAATCAATAGGTAAACTGCGGAACAGATGGCTAAAAGGTGTTACAGACTCTGTCATGAGTCATTTGAAGGAAAGATTGGACTTGCAACTGTCAGGAGTTAATGAGTCTTAAGGCTTGTCTTGAGCTTTAATTCTTAACCCATTTTCCTGTGATTTCATGAAATCCCTTCCTAATAAGAACGATCTTTTATGTGTCATGGAATGTCAAAGCTTGTGTATTTTCAAACCTCAACTGGGAACGGTTTTGAGGAGCCTGATGCCTGCTTTGAGCAGGGGTTGGACCAGATGGCCTCCAGAGTTCCTTCTGAGCTGAACTGTACAATGTTCCACTCCGTACCAAAGTGTGCTAGATTTATTATGAGCAGTTATTAATGTTTTTAATAGCAACCCTCCCCAGTGCATTACGGAGCTGAAGAACTTGACACACAGGGTAGGTGAACTGATTTTCCTCTTCAGTCAGTGCTTCCTTCGATGATTAAAAATGTAGCACTGAGTTGAAGCAGCTGAACAAAGCACTGAATTGAATTTGGAGGTCTTAGTCTTTCTTCTGACTTGGAGGCTGTTAACAAATCCTTTTCAATTACTGCAAATGCTGGGCTGTGCATAAACCTGGCTGTTTGCAGATTGTTTTGGCTTAGGTTGGTCATCACTTTTTATTCAAGTTCTGTAACTTTGGATAAGATTGGCAGTGCTTAACTTTGTGCCATGATCCATTGTTGATAAAATTTAATTTTTCTTACGAGGAAACATCATTTTTTCCCCCATTTTTATTAGGTTTTTTTTTGTTTGTTTGTTTTTTCCCCATGAGTGGTGGACTTTACGTTCACAGCTCCATTGGGTTCTTCTGTGAGTTGGGTACTACAAAATCAAAGCAGGCAGACAGTCTCTGTCCCACAGAGCTTGCAGTGTAGCTGCTTATGTGATCATACCTCTGCATAAATGACCCAATTCTCTTCAGCCTCGTGCAGTCACTGACAGAGGGGTAATAAAATGAGGACATAACCTCACTTTTTTTAGAAAGTGGATGAGGTATGGAAAGTAGTGCAAGACAGAAGATTAGACCATTGTTATTTCTTCATCACTTTTCTGAAACTTGATTTTCCATCCCCCAGCAATAACAGCATTTTTTTTCTGATTTGTCTCCAAGTGCTGACCGAAAATGGCCTTAAGAAATGGCTTTATTTTGAAGTGCTTGGTCACAGTGTAGAAGGGAAATTTACTTAAGCTGCCATGCTAAAACCAAGGGAAATGCTTAAGTGAAAATAGATTCTTTTACCTGTGTTTCCAGCAGCCAAGATGGTGATGCTATTAACGGGGCCTCCAAAATTGTTAACTTATACTTGGATTACTGCTTGGTTTTTTCAGCAGTTTCTGCCATTCCAGAACTTGTCAAAACAGCAATAACAAAAACTACGTACGCTGGAATTTTGTTTCAGTAATTTAAAAGTGTTCTTCAATATGAAAATTTCCAAGCATAACTTCCAAGCTGCTTAATAATTTATTGTTTTTATTATTTTTGATCAAAGTGCCAATAACTGAGACCAAGACTTTCAGAAATGTTTTCCCAATGCTGCTTTACCCACATTTTGACATCTGAAAAACGGAATGTGCAAAAATTCAGTAAGATTTAGGAACTGGAATAACAGTTGGGTTTGTAAACCTTTTCCAGGATGCAGGAACATCTTACGTAGTCTCATTTATATAGCAGGGGGGTTGGAATTGGGTGGTTTTAATGGTTCCATCCAACCCAAACCGTTCATTGATTCTATGATTCAGTCAGCTGCTTTTTAATTTTTCAGTCTTAGCTTGAGATTGGCCTTGATCAACATTACATGTCAAGTTGTGTCATTTTTACCTTCCTTCGCCTTATTTTTTTTTAACCATCCTTATGGAAAAAACCCTGTGGAATTTATCTGCTTTTCTAATGCAGAGCAGGGAAGATAAGCGCTGTATAGATAGGAGATGGGTTGATGGCTTTAGTTTTGTTTATTTTAGTTAATGCGTCATTGAAGATGAAACTTTTAAAAGCAGGTATTTCTCAAAAGCAGCATGCTTTCAATGACTGAAATGATAATTAAATGCTGAAAACTCTCAGAATCATACCACTGTCCCTGTTGGGAAGAGAGAACATTCAGGGCAGAGTTCTTGAAGGATGCTGATTTTGAGTTTTTCAGGACCAACAAAATCTTGACGGATTTGCAAAAAATAAGCATCTTGGGGAAGTACTTCTTGTTAATGTAGTGGAGCTACTTAAGACTGCATTAAGACTCTAAAATAAGTTTTCCACATTGGTACCTGGATACTTCAGCAGTACTAGAAGGCTCCTGTAACAAGAGAATGGATAAAGCGCTCATTCTGTTAGTACTAAAGTACTGGAGTTTATGGGTGCCCCTCAGGTAAGCAGATGAATCTAATTGGAGTAGTATAAATTAGCTGTGCAGATGGGAAGACATTGCCAGTTAGCATCAAACTCATTGGATTTACCAACGTTAAGACTAAGGATGGATCATGGCTTTGTTAAAGGGGCTCTGTCACATTTAGTGACGTTACGATATTGTGTTGATCTGGCAAGTTCTGGAGCTCAGTGTTATTCTGAGATATTTTTCCTTCCCATCGCAGAAGCAACGTAGTTCACAGTTCCTGATGATTCCACCAAAACAAGCCAAAGGGATTCATGTCTTTAAGATAATACTTGCGGCTATGCTCTTTTTCCTCTCTATTTGTTGCCAAGGATGAGCTGGCAGAATGGAGAAAGTAGGGGGTATCTCTGAACATGTGTACACATGTATGCTTGCTGTTGTAGACGAGCACTCCGTTTAGTGTGGTTGTGTCCCCTAGCTTTGTCAGTGGCCCTTTAAGAGTTGCTCAAGACAGTTGAGAGTAAATAATACTCTGTAAATTACCTAATGGAAAGGAGTGCTTGTGATGCAGTCTGATGTTAGGGAAGTAAAGTGAGCAAGCACTGGTGTTTGACCCAGAGTCCTTAACGTGGTTTGGATTACTGTAGTCAGCAGGAAGATATTCAGGATTTTTTACATTCCTGCTTGTGTTGGAAGGAATGCCTATTAGTTAGAGCTGGAGTCAGAGAATCAGGAGCTGGCCATAGCTTTTCTATCACTTTGCTTCTTACTGCCTCAGTTTACCTATTCCTATCAGAAGGGCTAATTTCTACATGTTTTGAAATTCTGAGTGAACACAGCTATACAGAGTGGGAGGCTGATCGCTTCTGACTAATCTGTCTTTTTGCTGCCACTTTTTTACAGAGTCTTTTGTGAATCTTTTAAATATTTTCCCTTGAGACTGAAACTTTTTGCTTTTTTTCTCTTTTGGAAGACTCGCTCTTTGCTCAGTGTCTTTGAGGAAGATGCAGGAACCCTCACTGAATACACAAACCAGTTGCTTCAGGCAATGCAACGAGTCTACGGTGCTCAGGTAATTTTTCATTAGTTTTTCTTTTGTTACATGGGCAGCAGAAGATAAGTTGCTATTCTGATGATGTTATTTATATGAAAGGTGCCAAATACCTGCACTTTTTGTAGCTTTGGGAGAGTTCTGGGTGTTTTCCATCTGATAGTTCAGTCCTTTATCACCTGGAAAAGTCATATGAATGAAAAAAGTTCACTTGCTCTGACTGCCTCCATACAGTTCAGAGAAGAGATACTGCGGTATGTTCTTACTTTACAGTGTATTAGAAGGCCACCCTTTACAAAATTGGTTGCTTGCACATAAACACAATACACCAACAGGTATTCACACTGACCTTGGGCATCTAACTTTGATGCTGTGACTCACCATCTTAAAGAAACTCGGTGCCCATTGATTATAAGAGAACGTATGCTTTGAGTCACACTGAATGTGAGTACCTGAAGTAGTTGATGTGAAAAATAGGAGAGCAGGAGCAGAAGAACACTTCTTCAAGCACTTACACAACCTAGGTGACTGAGTCCCTTTGAAAGTAAAACTTGTCATTCACATCCAGTGCTTCCAAAAATAAAATAAGCCTGGGTAATAGTGAGTGAAGCTAAGGGTTCCCATGTGCATAGGACAGACATTTCAAAGTATCACAGCTAGATCTTTAGAGACACACCCAGTACCTCACGGGACTTGTGCAAGCATTCGTGTAAGTTGGGTGCCTGAACTCCTTAGAAACAACACTTCTCCTCTTCTTAAAGCAGTGCAGCAGAGAATGTGAGTGCAACAGAGAATGTGGAAGGTACTGGGGTTGCTCTTTGGACTGACTGGTGGTATGACTTAGAAGAAGGAGCAGCCTAGCTACCTACATCATGAAGATCCAGCTTTGAAGACTGCGTGTTAATGTCCTGGGTCCTGTGCAAATGCAGAGCTGTCACAGACTTATAGTACAGCTCAGATAGTTGGAAAGCAATAGAGCATATTGGCAGTGGTTCGAAGGAGGCATGAAATCAAAACTATGAGTCAGTGATGGGTGTTATGGAAGTCTCACTGAGATTTAAACTTGTGGGCCTGTTGGGTGGTGGAAATCTGAGACCAAAGAGCAGGTGGGATTGGAATGGAAATCAGAGGGTAAATAGGGTTTGATTTTTAAGTGTCCAGTTCGTGGACTGTGTCCCTGTCCACTGCCGATGCCTTTTTCAGATGCCATTTTAGGAAGTGGTGACTTTAGCCCTGTGATTCACAAAAAAAATGCTTTGTTTGCTTTGGTTTGCCTTTTCGTTTCCATCTCAGTTTTTAGTCTTCTTTTGCCCCACTGTTATTTCCTCTCTCATTATATCAGCGCTGATATCTACTGAGTCTTTGCATTTTCCTAGCACTTCTTGGCCACTTCTTCCTGCACAGCTCCTGCTTTAGTTTAATCTAAATATTCAGTCACTTAGGAATATTAGATGTGTGCCTTGAGATATTTCAACAGATAGCTGATGCCATTTGGAGATGGGGGCACACAAGGCACACAGCTGTTGTTTAAAGTCAGGCTTTGTAGGGGTGCACAGGAGGGCTCTCTGCACTGCCATGGACTTAGGAAAATGCAGGTTTAGCAGCCTGTGATAAAGACTTGGCCAAGCTTGTTTGCTTAGCAAACAAGAAAAAGATCAAATTAATTATGTAAGCACTAAAGGGAACCAAACCATTTTTTCCCCCCGTCTCTGCTTTAAAAAGTCTTGGCATTTTGGTGTGAGATTATGCTACAGTTGGGATAAAATTCTGACTTTTAAATAAAAATTAAGGGGAAAAATTAGTTCAGCCATATGATGTGGTTAATTCCACACTGCTGTGTAGGATAACACTGATTTCTGACTAATTTTACCAAGCTTTGCAAATGGTAGCATTTCCTTTTAAGGAGCTGTTTCTGAATATTTCCAAAGAATATGTTCTTTCAGATTGAATTCACATTCAGTTTTGGAGCTGCACACACCCTTTAACTACAAAATGTTATGATTGCATTTGCATCAGAAGGAGAAATATGATACTGAATTGGCCACGAAACGTGAGTGGGAGGTTAAAAAATATCGGTGTTTAATATTTCTTTTCTGCTTCATCACAACTTTAGGGAAAATAATTTTTTCCTGCTGCTTTTGCTAGGAGACTCAGTATCTGGGCCTCACTGTCTGCCTGTCGGGTTGTGTTCCCAGCACACTTCAAGGTTGAGACGGAATGAGATTTAGTGGAGAGAGTGTAGAAGTTGAGAGTAGTGAGGAGACAGATTCTGAATTTCCTTTTGCTTTATTTTCCCGACTGCTTTGTCTTTGCAAAATCGCTGCCATTCAGTACTCTTACTTCCTTATCTGTACAATAGGAGTCACAGGGACTGACCTTCTCTGAAGCAGTGATAAAAGTTCTGCTTGCACAGCCATAAAAATGGCTGCGATCACAGTCGTGGCAGTTACACTAAACCCAAGTGGGTTGTACCCATCCACAGCACTGAAATATCAGAGTTTTTTTGCCCCCCAAAAACAGGACAGTTCTAACATTGTACATCATTTTCTTTTTGATTACATTTTAAACTGTAAGATCTCCCAGATTTATCTCAGCCATATTTTGAACATTTTTTGGAGGCGTTCACTAGAATGTTGGTGTTTCTTTGTGATGAAAACTTGGCTTGCTATGTAATTCAAAGTGCTGCAGCTTGTGATCCGATAACAATAGTTGGTGGTTCTTAATGGACGTGCTGCAGGGTCTCCAGGGACTTGCTGTCAGTATCAACAGAAAGCTGTTAATTACCCTTGTGGATATACACAGACATTTGTCCCAGGACACTGCTCTGTGTGCATTGCCACAGTACGTTTGCAAACTGACAGTGAGAGCTGCTCTAAGTGCTTGGATCAGCGCGTTTGAAAGGAACGTGAGACAGATAGAAGTCCTTACTCAGAGGTTTTTAAAAACACTTGGAAAGGAGGAATTTTTTTTGAGAGCTCCTTTTTTTTTTTTTAAATCCCTAAGTTTTTAATTTTGAGCTACAGAGTCCTGCTAGGGGATCTCACTCTTCAGAACGATACGTATTCCAGCAGAACTTCATGTTGCCTGCAGAGCAGGTGCAGTGTGTGACTGCTGTGTTCTGAAGAAGGTCACGGGGAACCGAATGCGTGAGCGAGTGACCTCAAGGAGCGAGGTTCAGATCTGGCAAACCCACGTGTGTAAATACTGAGAAGTATTTTTGTATCTCTTCTTCAAATAAACCTTATTGTGTTTCCTGCTGTAGTTCTGTTCTCCAGTTGAACCCCTGAAGTAGTCTGTCACGTGGATGGTCGCACAGAAGAAGTGTTCCTTACAGGGTTTGTTCTTCATCCTTGCAAGCAAACTTCTGTGCTGCACCTGGCATTACTGCTGCCTGTGTCTGTGAGTGCTGTGCTGACTGTTCTGCTCACTGTGCTACCTGAGCAGCAGGTGATACAGCTAGCAGGGATTGTTACAAAACTTTGCTTATTAAGTTGGGTGCTGAGGTTTCCGTGGTTCCCACTGCCATAGGATGTTATTGTCAGAGCTTTCCCTTCATCTCTGGCTTTTCATCATACTGAAGAAATGTGTGATCTTTACTTGACGAAACAAAATGCCATTTAAAAACTCTGGAGACTGTTGTCTCTATTGACAATAAGAAGCAATATACATTTAAGCAAATTAGAGGAAAATGAGATGGACTATTTTGTCCTTGGGAAGAGGTTTCATCTCATTATTTCTGACAGATCTGTCTAGATACTGAAAACAGTGGTGGTATGAAGGGAATCAAAATAAACCCACGTTGCCTTCAGCAATATATCCAGAGGGAAAACAGCATGGGGATTGTGAGGAGGAATTGGGTTCAGTGTCAGTGTCTCTATGAGCAGTTGCCTTGTGATGGCAGTCACATGGGTAAGGCAGCAAGGTGCTCTGGGACTGGCTGCCTCTTGATGGCTGGATCCTTAGGGAAACTCAGCAGTTAGGAAACAGTCTTGGTTTGTGTACACTGCTTTACTGGGTAGTAGGATGATCTGTCCAGGGCTAGTTGAAAGAGTGCCATAGCAGTGTTATTTCTCTGCCCAAATTCATGGCACTTCAGTTTTCAACAGTGCTCCTTGTTTCATCATCCTGACTGTAAATCAGTATATATCAGGCTGTAATCAGTAGATTATGTCAAGTTCTCTAGAACTTGTATGGATTTTGAGGTTTATGATGTCACATAGCTAACCCCAAGAGCTCTGAATTCTTTAGTTTGTGCCAAAATAATGAGTAAACACTTTCTTTCTTCTTCTAATTGCTTTAATTCCATGGCTGATGGAAAAGCTGTGTTGCCTTGCAAATCTTTTGAAACAATAAACTTTGTTAGCATTTCAGTCTCACACAGAAGTTTCAACAGAATATCAGATTAGACAAACACTGAAAAAAATTACCTTCAGAAGTGACTTCTGTGCAATATTGTGTATATTATTACTGGTCCGTATTCATAGTGGGTTTGCACCATGAGGTCTATTCACCATATGCTGCTGACAGGTAAACAGAGTGTTATCACATGAGAACTAATGTATTTACTAAGCCCTGGGAGTTGCTTTTAATACTTATGATGAAGTTGGAGTTGACAGCATTCTTGAAAGCAAGCCAGCAGTGCACTGAGCAGGATCTGGAGATCTGAGTGCTCCAAGGAAGCATCATACATGGATGCCCTGCCGATAGTAGTTATTTTGCAGGACACTGAAAAGAGATTCTTTCTATATTAACTAGACATCCTACAGTGGCTGCCTTTGCAGAGTTGTGACCAGTGCCTTTCTTTTTTCCAGCTGTTAGATGATCCTTTGCTGAGTCGTTCATATTTGTAGGGACTGAATGCCACGCTGTGACTCAGCAGCAGAGGAAACTGTGTTTTTGCCTGATCTTGTAACATGCTGGGCAGCCTGAGTGCGCTGGTGAGGCTTGGCTTCATTCAGCCTTGAGTTCAAGTTTCCAAGCCATTTAATACAGAAACCTAAATGTGTAGGGCTGTAATGTATGCCAGGCTGCTGGGGAATTGTATTTTGTAGTTAGGTAACGTGTGTAGACAGAGACGCACAAAACAGTCACATCAAGACCCAGTTCTTTCTGTGCCGTGTGGTTTTGAAGGCAAACGTGCTCCTTGCTTCTGGAAGGTTGAGAGGGCTGCAGCTGCTGTCTGTACCTCCTCCTTCTACTACTTCACTGTTCTTTTTTCCCTAATTTATCAGACATTAAGCCCAATGTAAGCCAAACATTACTCTGTTTCGTTCTGTACAAGTAGGCTGCGTGAATAAACACCTTTTCCATTATCTTGTTTACATGAAGGAGTGCTTAGCAGTTCTGGGTGCTGGTTACTTGCACAGTTTTAAAAATGCCAGCTTTAGCTGGAGTAGGAAAGTAGCTTTGCAGAAAGCTTTATTACATTGGGATTGGAAGTAGACATGATGGAAGAGCTCCCTGTCTTTAGAAGTTAATTTATAGCTCAACCTAATCCTTTACATGACCTCAAATCTGAAGTCTGCTGGAAGACGCTCTGCAGTTGTCTGACTTAAATGTATTGGTTTTCTGAGTCTATTTGGGGAAAATAGAAGAAAGAGATTCTGAAAAGGGACAGACTGCCTCACTGATAAATGGTTAATGCAGTGGAGATCTCTTACAGATGCGTAACAGAAGAATCACGGTCTCTTCTGATACTAAGGGCTTGGTGAATAAAGGTGATAATGAAGAGAGAGGAACCAGCCCAGAAAATCACCTGTCTTTACTCTGGCAGCAGATCAGACACCAACAGTCGTTTTATAGCTGACTCGTTTGAAGGCGGGATGAGGCACTGAAGTGACCCCAGAGCTGAACTGAATGGTGTTTAATCTGTTGGTTTTTCACTTGTGTTAGATTAATGAATGCTAAGTTCAAGACACTCCCATGACCTTACCAATATGAACTGATGTTAGTGAACTTAGAAAAATCTATTCTTAGGGTTTGCCTTAGCATGCTAACTGAGCTTTTTGGTGTGCTTTTTAAATTTAAGAAAGCACGGGATTTGATCTCTGGTCATAACTGTTTGCTTGGTACCTATTTGTGCCAAACCTTTTGTCTTTCCTTCTACTGTTTTTGTTTTGTATTGTTTTGTTTTTTGCATGAATAGTGCAAAAAATAGTATTTTTCCTGGTGTGTACAATCATCCACTGAAAATTAATATATTTGTGAAGCCCAGTACTGTTTAATTTTGCCTTCATGTAGAATATCTGGATTTGTGTTGAGGTCTCTGTTATGTTTCTGCCTGAAAGCATTACTTTATCAACAGTTCTCCCGCTCAGCAATGCTTGTTGAATTCTGAAATTTCAGTGTGGAAGAGATGTTGAGCAGGCAGTTGGGACTGGGAGCTTTTCTTTTTCTGTTTGCTGAATTTCAGTCAGTTCAGGATGAAGGAAGTGAACATTGCTGTAGCAAAATGTTTAGGAACTAGGTTGAAACCTATTAAAATGATTTCCCTGGATTCAGTGGATCTGCCAAGTGAAGAAATGCAAATAGCTTTTAAGTCTTGAGACTGATTAGTAGTGGGAGTCGGTGGGGGGGGGGGGGGGGGGGGGGGGGGGGGGGGGATGGGGAGGAGAAGGCTGATTAGGAACAAATGGAGGAGGATTAACTAAACTTTCCCAGATTAGTGTGTTTAGCAATGCAGTATTACCACTAGGTCAGCAGAGCAGTTTGCCTTCTTCCTGTTCCTTACGCAATGTAATGATTGCATTTAATTTCACTGGCTTAATGTGAATTGTTTTACAAGTGTTTGTGTTGCCTGCGTGATGTGATGAAAGCACCTTTGCAAAGTCTGGCATGGTTGGGAAACAGGAGGCAAGACCTGGGATTCCCTCCTCTGCATGGGCAGGATCAAGTAAAAGGGCTGGTGGTGTTTTGAATGTGCCCTGCTGGCATCAATGGGACAGAAGTAATATGTGGCAGAATAGCATGTAGGTGGCTGTCCCCAAGTCAGCCCAACTTTCTGTGGGGGAAAAAAAGCGTATTTCTAAATTCAGATGATTTCAAAAGATTTCTGACATCAGTCCAGCTATAAAAGTAGCACATAGCACCGCAGTTGCTGTGCGAGGACTTGCTGTTCTTACAGTTCTTACTCTGCTTTGAGGTTGTATTCATGGCTGAGATCCCAGGCTTGAGAACTTCTGCTGCTTTCTGTAGTCTTCAATTCAGCTTTGGGCTCCAGCCACACGCACGCAAACAAGCACACCCTTTTCATGTCATCAGTCCACACACAGAGAGCCTCCTCCTGTCATCAAGTCCCTGCTTGCCAGCCAGCTCCCACTCTGCAGGTGGCAGAGTCTCTCGGGTGTTGTGCTGCCTGTGGATGGGTAGTTAAGGCTTATTCCCATCCTTCCCTGAGCTCTTAACGAGGCTGGTTAACTTATTAAGTCACAGCATCCTTATCCATCCACTGGCTTCAGAAATACTTATGTGCCAAGTGATTGTGTAAAGCTTTTTCGTGTTAAAAGCTTCACAGCCTGTACAACCAACCTGCAGATCTTGCATGAATCCTGAGTGTTACTACTCGATGAAAGTGCAGTGAGTGGTCTGAGACAAGAAACAAGACTGATCCATCGTTGTGAGAATGGTGAGAATAGTCATGAAGTGCACGTGATCCGAGTTGGGACCCAGATTAATTCCAGCTCAGACCCCTTGTTTGTCTTGGAAGGCCTTTGCTCTGCTATCTTCAGCCTCCTCTGAGTGTTACCACCACAGTGTTTTAAGAAGGTCAGAGTTAGCTCATCCTTTTTGAGCTGTGCGTTCACAGTACAGCTCTTCACATACAGCTGCTGTTACTTAGGCTGTGGTAATGCTTCTTTTTTTCTTTCTGTGCTCTTGTGCACACCTAAGCCTGGCTGAACAACTGGGATGAGCCTGCTGTCTGCATTAACCCTCCTTTGTGGCGTGCCACGGTGGTGCAGGCACAGCAGGCCGTAGAGCAGTATGTCAGAGGTGGCATGAGGCCAAAGTTTCAGAATTTCTGGCCCAGATGGCTAGCTTTGCTTGCTCAGAGGGACACAGGGAGGGAACACACAAACTCTGTCCTAGTTTTAATCGTTTTCTGTACCAGCCCCAGCATAATGCTGTTAAAGCAGTTCAGATATTGCCATGAGCTTTACAAGCTCTCCATGACCTCAACATATTTTATTTCCCCCTCCAAATATGTAAAGTTTTAAATGAAAAGTGATGAGTTTTGTATTTTACCAAGGAAGAGAAGGATCTGTCAAGGTTTAAAGCAGAACTCATTTCCCCCTGCTCCGTTTTACTTTTTCATTTTTAAGTCATTGCTAACAAATCGGGGCAATAGCAGTTGATATACTGGTGTTGTTAATTAGATGTATATTAGATAATGTGTGTTAATTGATATATCCAAATGCTTCTCTTTATTTTTTCCCAGCTAGTTCAAGCAAAATTAAACATCCTCCCTACAAGTCTTGCTTTGTCTCACTCTTAAGGGTGTGTATACTTTCATTGGGTTTAGCTGTAAGAATACAACATTATGCTTTTGTATTCACTCTTTTCTAGTCCTGTATCAACTTAAGGCAGTTTGGTTAAATTGTGGTACATTCCCTAAGCAGGAATACCTTACAGAAGAGCATATCTACTGGTTCTCCTTGTTCTTGTAGGTTTGGGGGAAAGATAATTAACCAATATGAATCATTCATAGGATGTTTCAACAACTTATGTATTTGAAGTTGTTCTGAATCCATCTTGGAAGAAAAAAAATCCCAACAAATTAACCTCTTTTCAAAGAGGTGAAACTTAAAAAAGCTGCGTTGATTATGTCTGAAGTTTGTCATAATTACTGCTTTTCTATGCAGGCATTTTGGGAATGTTCATGTACAACTGAACATCAGTGTAAGTAGTTGCAGATTTGGTCAAGAAGCCCCTCATGAAATAGTATTAGCGGCAAAGCTGCAGACTTTCAAGTACTTCTATTAATATGTAACTTTTGTTTGTAGAATGAAATGTGTCTTGCCACACAACAGCTTTCGAAGCAGCTCCTTGCCTATGAAAAGCAGGTATGTTCAACATCTTACCTCTGGTTTACCCTTCAGCACCTGCAAAGAAGCCTGTTCAAAAAAGCATTTTTTTCAAAAGTGCTTAGCCCACAGGATTTACTTGATTTCATGTGAAGGGTTTTGCAAAATGCCCCGAGATGTTCAACAGAGTTGAGTCACTTCTCGGGACCTTAAAATGTAAAAGAAAGAAAGAAACAGTGCAAATTATTAGTTAAGGAATTTATGAAGATGCAAGCTAATTGGCTCCTACTGTGTGACTATTACTTTAAAATGAGCCTAATAAGCATTCATTGCATGTTGTCTCAAATCTATTGCTTTTGAACAAGAGAAACAGAGTATAAAGAACTTGTATTAATGAGTTGCTATTTTTTCATTTAGTCTTACTGAAGATTTATCTTTTACCTATGTAGTAAAACACTTCTTGTGTCAGTTTTGTTGATACTCACCAAAGGCATGTTTCTATTTTCAGCATTTTGCCTTAGGAAAAGGAGATGAAGAAGTGATATCCACCCTTCATTACTTCTCCAAAGTTGTGGATGAGGTAATTTGAACTACCAGTATTCTGTTATTACAATGGTAATGGAACGTTGGAGGGTTATTTCTTGTGTTTTTTTTTTCCTTTTGGTTTTGAACCTTCCCTCTGAAGGTTAGATTGTGCCTGGGTTTTACAGAGTCATTTAAACAGAGGAAGAAAGAAGTGTAGTACTGCTTTTTATTGATGATGCTTTTAGCTCTGTGGAGCACCAGAGCTGGATCTGTGGCTTCCTCTCATGTGCTGTTCTGAAAGCAAATCTCAATTTACTAAATAGAGGGATTAGAAAAGAGTCTGAAGCAGGTCATGTTTCAAACAGACTGGAAATATTTTTAATTTCATTTGATTTAAACATGGCATATACTTTTTCACGCTTTAATTTAAATGCTTTAGTTTGAGCCAGAACTGCCCGTGGATGAATGCAGGACAGTTAAAAATTTGAAGTGCTGTGCTCACCCCATGAATTACTTTAATGATACAATGAGAAGAATCTTAAAGGTGAAGTTTGCCCTTAGCCTTCTGCTGCACATGTGCTCTCAGAAGATAGCTGAAAGGATTGTTTACGGCCATGAGCCTTGTACTTGTCTTTGTGAAGTACGAGCAGTTAAAAACTAGAACTTTCTCCTTCCTTGATATGAGAGGACTGTTCCCTTTGTGAGCTGAAACGAGAGAACCTTCTTGCTCAGTTCTTTCAATCACGTTTTCCCTCACAAGAGCCTTCTCCTTTCCCCAGCCTCCTTTTAAGCCTGTTAGCTACCCCTATACCTTTGTTCCAAATGTCCTATCTACAGGTGTTGAGTTGCCTTCATTAAGTTCTATATTGTCAGGTGAGAAAAGCTGACTTCATCCCTTCCTTCCTAATCTGCCTGGAGACCTTCAGAAAGATTCTGTGAGCAAGTGCAGGGATTATTCTGTCTGTGTAAGGCAGAATCCCATATTAGGTGCTCTAACAGTGTGATTGATAATTGTCACAACCCATTTAAGATTTGGCATGCCATTACTGACACGAGAGCCTGTCCTTCATTCTAAACGATGTCAAACATGCTTTAAAATATGTCTTCATTTGCTGAATTTTAGAGACAAAGAAAGGAAAGAACAGGAAAATGCTGTGAAAGTTGAATATTGCCCCTTGTTGTGATTGTGTCCTGGGCAGTCCTTGTGAATGGAGAGAGATCGTGGTCACAGAAATGGATTTGTTACTCTGTGCTATAGAGACTAACAAAAACTGGTCAGTAAGGGCAGATTGCACATGTAATCTTATTTTGTTAATGACTAGAATTAATGGTAAACTGCCCTAACACAGTATGTGGGAACTGGAAAGTTCTTGGATCCCTAGAAAACAGTAGGCAGGAATGTACCTGGGACAAAACCCCCGTCTGTCTCTTAAGAATTATGCTTTAATCACTGAAGTACTGGTCTGTAGCCACAAGTGTCATTTTTCTATTAATTTGATCAGCAGTTGAGTTTTTTAGGTGGCGTTAAGGTGGTTTGACATGAATTTCCAAAGGAACCAATATTATAAAGGCCCAACAGCAGAATTTCAGTAAACCACTTGATGTTTGCTGCTTGTGGATTTTTAGTGAGGCCAGAACAGTCAATAGTGTAGAGGTGTTCATCTATGAAGGTACTCAAAACCTGACTCTGGGTCTTGGCAGCCTACTGTAGCTGACCCTACTTGAGCCAGGTAGTTCAAGCAGATGATATCAAGAGATGCCTCCAAACTCAACAATTCTGTAGTTCTGTGAATAGTAGTGACGCTTGACAGTCTTGCTGCAATATTTCTGATCCCAAATGGTGGAAATATAAACCCATCAGAAGACCTTACATAATTTTTCTTGATGAAAGGTTTGCTGAGAACTTCTTACTGCTTGTGATTAAAGTTAACAAACGTGCCTTATAGCCTGTATCAAAACTGGCTACAGGCAGTTCAACACAGACAGTGTGTGTTACTCTTCTTAATTGCGTTGTGTCTTAGAGCATTCCTCTGTTCTCTGTTTTAGCTCAACGTCCTCCATTCTGAGTTGGCAAAACAGCTTGCAGATACAATGATTCTCCCCATCATACAATTTCGGGAGAAGGATCTCACAGGTAAGTTGGATTGTAAATTTTCATTTTCCTCTTGGTAGTCCTACTTGCTTATTTTGTAATAAAGCATAGTCCCATATAAGAATTTGTTCTTTTTGATAATTCACCCTGAAGTTGTGGGTTGTTTTTTTTGTTTTGTTTTGTTTTTATTTTTTTTCCCTTCTGTAGAATTGCATTGACACATACTTTCACTCAGACGCAAACAGTGCAGTTTCACCACGTATACATTATGCCCTGGATGGTTGAAGTTTGGAAATACACAACCTTGTTCTTCGTTGTGTCACTGCACTTTTACACAGGCATACTTTCATTGAAGCCAGTGACAATTTAGTTGCCTAAAACAGGGAATTTTAGCAGTGAATCTGGTTTGTAAACAACATTAATCTCTCTGCACAAGTCTGGGATTGTTTGAAAAGTACAAGGAGGAATACTTTCCCAACTTCACAGTATAATATGTCCCCTCCCTTTTAAGCAGTTAGTTCTCTTTAAGTCCCTGCCATACACGGGTAGTTCCAAGTAACTCAGTTGCACAAACTTGGAAATTCCATACTTAAACAGCAAAGCAATAGTGCAAGCATTGGGTAGAATTTCAAGAAACAAATTCTTTCAAGGACACTCTAGCCTACTCATGCAGCAGGAACGTGAGTTCTTACTGCAGAATTAAAGAAAAAACAACCAATTTTCATGCTAAATTTACTCTCCTGCTTATATATTTCTTAAAGACATATGGGAGACAAAAAATAACCCAGAACCCTGCAGCTAAGTAGTGAGTAGTTTAGTTTTCCTGTATCACAGAACCTCATTTGAAACTGCAGAGACATCAAGATGGTTATAAAAATGGATATGTTGTTCACAGTATGGTGTCAAGAATATTTAGAATACGTAGCAGTATTTGGATGGTAAGATGTTGGCTCTATAAAGGCTTTAACACCTCCTTAATGTGGCTTCAGCCGACACAGTGAATCTGTTCCCATCTGTAGGGATTTTGTTCCTTGTTCATAAAAGGGACAGAAAAGATAGAAACCAAAGCCTTGGCTGCTTCATAAGAAATAATGAAAGTTTATTTTAACTTCCCTAGATGTCAAAATCTTATTCATTCTACCTGTCCATGAACTGGTCAGTGTTTTTCACCACCTGTAGAGAAGCATTTTTGTTAGGGGACTGGCCATGTTGAAATTTCATCATAGGATTAAATGTGGAAACAGGAAAGATTAACTGTATTTTTGTTTTTTTTTTTTTTAAACTTCTGATCTTGTTATGAATTGAATATTGTAGAAACCTTTAGGTGCAAGTTAATCACACCTGGAAGGAATTTCTATCATTCTATATTAGAATCATGTGGAAGTGTTCTGGGAAGACAGAGCTGGCATGAAGCTGATTTATGAATAGATTGTTGCAAATAATCAGTGACCATGACGACATCCTACAGTTGTACTATTTTTCTTTTCACAGTTGCACAGTGGCAGGTCTTATGAATGTGTTTGCTTTGTAGCCTTTTGAGAAGGATTTTGCCAGTTACAATGTACACTGATATGAGCACTGAGAGCAGTTTGTACCCCATGGTTTTCAAAGTTGAGTCACCTGTTTAGTATCTGTATCTCTTCCACATGCCTGAGAAACTGGTGGCTGTTTGGTGGATGTTTGTCACATCAACATCATAGCTGGCAATCAGATGTATTGGATAACAATGTATTTTCAAAGAGAATAGCAAAAAAGTTCCATGTTGATGGAGAAAATTGCATACATGAAAGGGGCTTAGATCACGTGTCACTGGGACTTTGTTAAATTTCTTGATATCACGTAAACTTTGTCAGGATGTTCAGAACTGTTGATAGACATGGGCTTTTTGTGATAACAAGCATAGTGAAGTGGTGCTTCTTGGGGTAAACTACACTGACAGATAAAGAATGTTTTTACGGTGATAACTTTCTCTATCAAGTAAACTAACTCAACTCTTATTTTCCTGTCTGCCTGTTTGTTTGTCTTGCAACTGATCTGGTATGATATAATTTTGAAGACAGGCATGACACTCTGCTTTGAAAGGATTGGAATGACGGGCATTAAGCATGCCATCAGTGATCTCAGTTGAACCAAGTGTTTACAGCAGTTTCTACTTTGAATATTCAATTTCTCTTTTTCAGAAGTAAGCACGTTGAAGGATCTTTTTGGCCTTGCCAGCACTGGTATGTTTCCTAGTTTCGTTTGTTTCTAATGATGTGCACCTGTTATATCACAGAAGACATTTTTAATCTGTGCACACACACATCACATTTCTAAAAAAATAATATTCCTTGTCTACAGAACATGACGTGTCCATGGCAAAGTATAGCAGGTTACCGAAAAGGAAAGAAAATGAAAAGGTAAAGAACTTGAAAGGGAAAAGGAGAAGTTTTCATCAGCCATTCTGTCTTCATCACTGTAGCTAATCCTTACATAAGCTTATGAACTTTGGAGAGTTCATCAGTTAAATTCACAGTAGCTCAGGAATACTGGTGATCTAGCTTCTGAGCAGACACAAAGCTTTTAGACGTGAATTCAGCAGTTATACCTGTTTCTCCAAGCTAGGCAAGTGTTGCTGAACTATAGCCCTTGCAGTCCGGAGGATCTCTTCAGATGGAGGCAAATAGCCAAATGACTATAAATAGACTTGCATAGGCCTACTGTTTTACAGCTGATGTGGTGATGCTGTATCACTGGGTGCAATTCATTGCAAAGCGTGTCTGGAAGCCTTGTGTCTGCTATTCATAAAGCATTCCATTGTTCTACATCTGCCTCTAAGTTGTCACTTATGGCACACCAAATTGTGTTGGTGGGGTTGCTCTACGTTTCTTCTTCCTTGCCCACTGGACAGCTATTCCAAAATAATGCCAAAATAATATGCCAGAAATGTATGATGGCCCTATGCTGAGAGGGTTTCAGTTTTACAGGATGGTCCTTTAAAGGGTGTACATTGCAGAACAGAATGTGATACAGCATATTATGAATTATTCATCTCTGTGTTCTGCACTTGGAGGCTTGGGTTGTGATCTCAGCTGCAGACAAATCTCTTGCATTGAGATCAGATCCAGAATATTAATTGTGATAGTTTTGTAGTTAGTAACCATAGGACAGCCCATATGCCTAAGTATTTTTACAGAGCAGGGCTTGAAGTTGATCTGGGTTTTGGATTTCTTGTGTTAGTTTCTCATCCTTCATGTTAACGAACCTTCTGTAATGAACCTTGTCTAAAGATAACTTGAAAATAATCAGTAAATGTATCCTTATGCACAGTAACAATTTGTCAACCTACTTACCAATTTTTATTTAGCATAAGGCAGAAGTGGCAAAAGAAGTGGCGAACGCAAGGAGGAAGCAGCATCTTTCATCTCTGCAATATTACTGTGCTCTGAATGCTCTGCAGTACAGGAAGAGAGTGGCAATGATGGAACCTATGCTAGGATATACACGAGGACAGGTATGGACAGTGAAACTACAGTTTCAGGCCTCTCCCTGGGAAAAGTAAAACACTGTAGCTCTGGATTGATCGATTTATGAGAACTGACAAATGAAAACAGAGAAAAATAACCCCAAATTTTATTCAGAATGCCTGGGTTCTAACAGCTGCTTACATTTGTGGCAGGTAGCTCAGTGTTTAGGTATCAAAGAGAGATACCAGTTGGGGGGAGGAGGGAGGAAACATCCTGTACACTTGTATGCAAAATCAGCCTGGGGTTAATTCTTTCACAGCTAAGTTTTCAGTACAACAGCATTTACTTCTACTGTTTACTCAGTGTCTGCACAAACTCTCCTATGTAGCGCTTCCCCTCCTGGCACATAATGCTCAGCATACTGATGAGGGGTGCACACCACAAGGAACAGAGCATGCACTGGAGAACTAGAAGAACAGAACAGTAGGGTGGATTGAACATAAGGCTGGGAAATCCTGTGTCTAATCTTCATTCTGCCAGCAGTTTGTTGTAATGGCTGAACACTTCTCAAAACTGTGAGATGAGGTAGTAATACTGTTCATTTGACTCTCTGGGATGTTAGGAGGATTAATAAACCAGTGCTTTCACAGCGCTTGATTCCCATTACTGGCCCATCTTAGGTATCTGTTGTGCTTTGAAACTGATGAAAGAAAGCAAAGGGAAAAATGAGATCTGGGTATATAATAAATATAATAAATATAATAAAAATGGGTGCAGTGGTCTGTTTGTGATGGTGGTGTGGATCATCATATCCACTGTCCTCTGTTTTTTGCTGATGATGTTCTCTGTATAAAATAGGTATTTAATGAGAATTCAGTCACTTTTCCCACCATGGTAGTTCATCCTGCTTCTTTGTTTTGTAATTGTTTATCCTGAGCAAAAGAACTGCACCAGTTTCCCTTTTGTCGAAGCCAAACAACTTCCTTTATCTGGAAAAACTGCCATATCTCAGTGCTTTGTGCAGGAGAGTCTCAGGTTGTCATGGGAAAGGCAGAATGGCCAGAAGCCAGTTGATTTTGATGTTTTAATCATAATGTTTAAATGAGAATCACCCTTCAGTTTTTAAACTATGTATTTTCTTTACTAATGACTCATAACATGTGGCTAGTACTTCACATTTCCAAAGAAAGAGCAGAACATAAAGAACTTTCAGAAGTAGTGGCTTATTTACAGGATTTCTTTGACTGAAAACTGTCCTCAAAGTCTAAACTGGATACATCCATCCCTTATTATTGTCAGTGGAGTGCAGTGTTCTTCCCTCCTGCAGTAGGCTTCTGAAATAAATAGGTGAAGCATTCTTGAAGAGAGTCTGCTTTCTCTCCTTTGTAAAGGGAGTCTGTGGCCAAGCATACAGTTGTAGAAATGTGAGGTGTGAGTCAGAGGAATCCTATGACCCAGAATTAGGGAAAACGAGTGGAATCACAACTAGCGTTGTGTTAAATAAACTGCTTAACTGCAAGTAATTGTTTTGAAGTTTCTGCATTTCTTTCTAGAATAGTTTGCTAAATGTTTTTGATAAAACTAATTAATTACACACACACACCACAAGCCATGTCCGTGTTCCTAGTGTGCCCCAGAGCAAGAGTCCAAGATAAAGCCTACATGGAACTGTGTGGCTGCACTGTTGAATGCTGGCTGAGCCATACTGGCAAAGCGAATGCAGTTTCCTGGGTAAAAAGCACACTTTGGTCTTCGTGGCTTTTTTTTTTAGTTCCTTTAGTAGAACAAAATCTGTGGTAAAACTGTAGAACTGATTGCTCTGGAGATGTGTGCTAGCACAGCTATACTTCATCATTTTCCTGACTGACTTTATAGATTTCCAGGTTGGTCCACTAAATCTAATGGATGATTCACGTCCCATTCCTATTGATAAGATGACATTGCATGCAGTGGCTTGTAACACCACAGGCTCAATTCTGCACGGTGCCAGTGTGGGAGAAGGCTGCCTGTTCCCTCCTCATGGTCGTTCAGCAAGTTCATTGGAAACATACCTGTCAGCAGCCAATGGCTTATGTGTGAAAAAGGGCATACGAGAGCGTGGAAAGGTGCAAAAGAGTAAAGTACAGAGAAAGGCAACCCAGTTGTTTTAGCCATTATTTTGCCAGCCCAAAGCATCAGTCACAATGGGATCAGTGTTAACACAGCCCCCACAATCTGTTATTTGTCTGCTAGAACTGAGATGACTTCCAGTGTCCCTTCTTTATATTTTTCAGATCAACTTTTTTAAGAAAGGAGCGGAGATGTTTTCCAAAAGATTGGACAGCTTTTTGACATCTGTTTCGGACATGGTTCAGAGGTGACATAATACTTTTGTTTCGTTTTGTTTGTTCCTTTGAATTCTGAGTAATAGCACTGTAACCTTTTGCAATAACAGACAGTGCCACTGTTTGTAACGCAGGAGAGTGCTTCCGTGCTTGTATTGCACTGTTGGATGTGCTTTGGTGCAGCAGCAAGTGGAAAGGTGGGGGGATGTTTGTGCACATAAAGGAAAGTACTGTCAGTGCACTGGGGAGTATTTTTACAGTGTAGCCAGGGAAGCATTCAGATGCTTTCTTATACCGCAGTGTTTCTTCATGAACACAAAAGCATGGCATTTGGGCTTGAAATGGGTTAATAGAATTAATATAATGAAGTGAAAGTGCATTCTGAATTAGAGGTATTTATACTTGTTGGCTCTTCTTTAATAATAATCATGGATTATTATTACAGCAACCTTCTAAATAAGCATTTAGGACTCATAGCATTTACTGTTGTAGCTACACAAGGTAATTAAAGCTCCTTGCCCTAGAGACAGAATTTATCACATCCAGTGTAGGCTGTGTCAGTTCACTGTGTTCAGCCTGCTTTGTTTAAGTACCTACTGCAATAAACTGCCCCACTTTTGTGCTTCTACTTTCGAGATCCTTTCTTCCTTGTTCCCTCTCTTTGTCCTCCTCTGTTCTAGTGAAGATTGACATTAATTATAATTAAGTCCTTGTAAATGTTGTAAACTTTACATTTTAAACATAATCACATTAGAGAGAACTCATTGTTTCTTTTAAATCAGCAGGAACACTGAACCGAACCTTTTGCTTTATAGCTTCATACCTTTCATTCTGGAGTATATCCAAATCATTACTTATTCTGACTTGGTTTAAATAATGTATACTTGTTAATTTGAGAACAGTGCTATAAGTAGTCTCCCTGTGTAAGAGACTGTCTTTCTCTAAGTCATTTTTTATTTCCTATAACTTTATGCTTTATGAGGATCTCACCACTGGATCATCACAGGATCATCACTTGTTGCAAAGTCTGGCGTTTGTGTTCTAGATAGGACACAACACTGAATGGAAGCAAAAATAGACTGCTGTATTTGTCTGGGTCTGGTTTTGATGTTTTTCAGTCATGCAGCAAAGCTGGAAAGGGCAACTCAAATGTAACGGGTGCAGTTGTGTGACGTCTTTGGAAAACCCCAAAGAGAAGCTTGCAGAATAGTGAATGGCTTTGTGCAGCTAAGCACTTACTGATACAGGACATGGTTTCATTACTAAAGGTTATACAGCCACTGAAAAACGTGCTGCCCACTCCTTTCCTCCTGTAGTGCTGGGGATCACAAGGCCTCAGTGAGTCAGCTCTGCTTGCTAATCAAGCTGAAAGCTTTTTGTAAGATTTGTTTTCCTTTGGAATAAGCTGAGGAGAGCCACTGCAGTTACAGAATTTCAGCACTGATGTAGTCTTGCATCTGTTTAAGCTGACTGTGAAACTGACTCTTCATATTTAGAAGTATATTAATCTATATAGTAAATACTGCTAGCAGTGTCAAAACACATTAGAAAAGATAAACTATTGAAATATTCTCACTAACCATTTGGTCTAGCTGCCACAAATGTGTATATAGAATGGATAGGTTTTCCTGCCTTTCTGTCTTGAAGATAAGAAAGGCGGGCCTTAGGAAGAGGATTTCAGTCTCAAGAACTCCGAAGATGCCAGGGCAGTTTTGTTTTTAAGAAATACAGGCTCTGTACAGCCTGTATCACATAATCATGTACTCCAAAAGGGTAGCAAGTAGGGGTCAAAGATATTTAAAACATAGGTGTCCAGCGTTGCCTTCTAAGGTGAGCAATGACAAATACTCTTAATCTTCCTACCCCATAAGTTTTCCTAATATCCTAGGAACCTACTCTAGGGAACCTCTTTTAGCATCAGGAGTAGAGTAGATAATTTCCACAGTCCCTTCCACCGCTTATGTTTCTGCGACTCTGTGATAATAATTCCTCAATTTTGGTGAAGTTAAAGAAGAAATCAAACATTTACTGGTATTGTTCCTCTGGAAGTCCAAGGACAGCTGCTGCAGTATGGCCCTTGAGAGGTGATCTCAGCCGGTCATCTGCTGAGAGCAGGACCTGCTTGAGCAGAGTGCTCAGGGCTGTGTCCAGTTGAACTTTGAGTCTCTTTCTGTCTCACATGTACAGTATCTTGCTACAGCTTGTGTCCATTTCTTTCACCTAATGCTGCACACCTCCCAAGAAGGGCTGGTTCCATCTGCTTCTGTCTGTCTCAATCTGCTTTATTCTCTCCCACTAGGTTATCAAGCTAGCTCCTCTTCATCTTCATTTCATAAGGCTGGAAAACAATTCTACAGCCTTTTCTCACATCACATGCTCTGCTTTCCTGACTGTCTTGTTCTTTGTTTCTGACTTTCATGTGCTGGAGGAACAAAACTAGACACAGTGTCATACTGGAGGCTTGCAAACCACTGAATAGGTGGGAATTATGACTTCAATGAGCTGCTAACTGTACTATTGCTCATGCAGCCCAGGATGTAGCTGGCATTTTTTTACCTTAAGAGCATGGTGCTGTTTTGTGCCACAGGACCTTCGGTCCTTTGCTGAAATCGTTCTACCCAGATCCTGGTGTTTACTATTGCATGGGGTTTCTCCATCCCAGACAGGACTTTGCCTTTGCTGAACTTCATGAGGTTCTCATTTGCCCACTGGGCAGCTTGTCAAGGTCACAGAATCACAGAATGGACAGGGTTGGAAAGAACCTCAAGGATCATGAATCTCCAACCCCCCTGCCACATACAGGGCCACCAACCTCCCCTTTTAATACCAGACCAGGCTGCCCAGAGCCCCATCCAACCTGGCCTTGAACACCTCCAGGGATGGGGCATCCACAGCCTCTCTGGGCAGCCTGTTCCAGTATCTCACCGCTCTCATAGTAGTGAACTTCAAACCTAAACTTCCAACCTAAATCTTCCCTCCCTCAACTTAAAACCATTTCCCTTTGTCCTGCTGTTATCTGCCCTTTCAAAGAGTTGATTCCCCTCCCCTCTGTAGGCTCCCCTTAGGTACTGAAATGCTGCAGTGAGGTCACCAAGTAGCCTTCTCTTCTCCAGGCTGAACAAGCCCAGCTCCCTCAGCTTGTCTTCATAGGGGAGGAGCTCCAGTCCCCTGATCATCTTTGTGGCTCTCCTCTGGACCCTCTCCAACAGCTCCCTGTCTTGTACTGGGGGCCCCAGACCTGGATGCAGTACTCCAGATGGGGCCTCGCAAGAGCAGAGTGGAGGGGGACAATCACCTCCCTGTCCCTGCTGGCCACATCTGCTGATGGAGCCCAGGATACCATTTGCTTTCTGAGCTGCAAGGGCACACTGCTGGCCCATGTTAAGCTTTTCATCTATCAAGACCCCCAGGTCCTTCTCTGCAGGGCTGCTCTCAAGGGCCACTCCTTCCAGCCTGCATAGATGCCTGGGATTCCTCCAGCCCAAGTGCAAAACCTTGCACTTTGCTGTGTTGAACCTCATTCGGTTCACCCAGGCCCATCTTTCAAGCCTGCTGAGGTCCCTCTGAATGGCATCCCTTCCTTCTACCGTGTTGAACTACAGGTCCTCTGAAGAGCAGCCTGCACTCTGACTAGTCTTCTAGTCAGAGTCAATTAGTCTTCCCAATTTGGTGACATCTGCATGCTTGCTGATGGTACAGTTTGTCCCATTGTCCTGTTCTCATTAAAGATTGTAAACCTGTAGGTCTTGGTATTGACCCAAAAGAAACACCATTAACAGCCAAGTACCAGCTAGGCTTTTATTACACTTTAATCTTTTCTACAATCCAGCCACAGTTCCTACCCATCATGTAGTCCTCTTTAGTTCACATTTCACCAATGTGGCTGTAGGGATACTATGAGAAGTCATGGGAAAGGTCTTGCTGATTGATGACAAGTGAAACAACAACCACTGATCTCATCATTCACCAAGCCAGACATTGCATTACAGCAGGCAGTCAGGGTGGTCAGGCATGATTTATCCTTGGTAAATCTGTGCTTGCTGCTCCCCATTGCCACCTTGACCTTGTCTTACGTTACATTTTCTATAAAATCTCATCTAAAAATAAAGTTTATCTTTGCATTCATTACTCTGCCAACTGGTAGGAGATTTTACTCAAATACTTTATACATTTAAATGTATTCATATATAATCTCAACCGATATTTTTTGTTCATCTTGGGTCACGGATGTTATCTGTATCCTGCTGTGAACTGACTAATGGTGGCTCTGAATTTGTTTTGTTTTGTTTCTCAGCATACAGGGAGAGTTGGATGCCGAAGCTGAAAAAATGAGGATATCCCAGCAGGACTTAATTTCAGTTAATGAGTCTGTTTACACCCCAGACTCTGATGTAAATTCACCTGCTATCAATAGGAATCTCATCCAGAAGGCTGGCTACCTTAATCTTAGAAAGTAAGACAGTTGTTTCTGCCTGCTGCTTTCTGCAATTGCTGACTAGTTGCTATATTACTGGTTTTTTTAGGTCTTCAAGACTGCTCAGATAATGATGTTTCAGGCTTCTGAATCACTCTGGTAGCTTTACCCTTCAACTCCTAAGTGTCTCTGTCACCTCCGAAAATGTGTTTGAGAAGCTTAAACCCAATTAGAGGCATTTGATACAATTTCCCTGACAACAGAACTTTACTTCTGGTTGAATTTGCCTTCAGGGATGATTTTCTGTGATTAGCTGGGTAAAAGTTAGAAGCCTATATGTCTGGGCTCAGATTGTTCCCAGTTCTTAGGGCTCAGGAGAACAAAGTGTTTACAGAGAACAGCTATCTTTTGTATTTAATATGGGTTTTCATAAACCACCTCCTTTGCATAAATACAAGTTTTACGGACCGTACCAGTTAAATGCATGCCATACATAGAGTTACCTCTGCAGATTTTCCAAATAAAATCTTCCAGTGCCTTCCAGAGGAGCTGTGTATACATCAGCAAAGTTAGGTGGCATAGAGTAACCTGGTCTTTGTAACTGAAAAAAGTCAGTTCATTTCAGACTTAGAATATTCTTTTCTTGTTTTCCTTGTATTGGATACTTAAGATTTCAAGCAGCATTCTAAGTGCTGGCTTACAATGTAACAGAAGGGATTTCATAGCAAGGCATATAAGATTTGAGATACTGCAGAAGATGCTTACCATGTCTCTGTTCCAAAATTGCTCATGCTGCTCATCAGCTTGAAAATAAAAACTTTTTTTTTTTTTTTAATGAAGCTTGATAGTATCTCATATCAGTTACTCAATGCTAACAACTCATGTATTCCATAACTAGGAGATACTGCAGAGAATCTTCTTACCTTGGGATGTTTAGAAATTGAAAGCCCCATCTGAGCTGGATTCAGCAACTTGATCTGGTGGCAGATGTCCCTGCCTATAGCAGGGGGTTAAACGTGCCTTCCAACTCAACCATTCTATGAGATTATTCTTCAGATCAGATTAAGGATTAATCTCTGCTAGGAATAGGTGTTGATTTTACTTCTCATCATTAAAAATTTTGCACGCCTGAACATAAAGTTCAGGGTACGTTTGAAGTTTCGTTAGGTCATGGGGAGTCATTTTGAAGTAGTAATGAGTTTTTATCATTGCATCTTCTTTTTAGTAAAACAGGGCTGGTGACTACAACTTGGGAAAGGCTGTACTTCTTCACCCAAGGTGGCAACTTGATGTGTCAGCCGAGGGGAGCAGTAGCTGGAGGACTGATTCAGGACCTGGACAACTGCTCTGTTATGGCTGTGGACTGCGAAGACAGAAGATACTGCTTTCAGATCACTACTCCTACAGGCAAAACGTATGAGACAGGCTCTATTGAGGACAGCCAGTCACACCTACCTGTTCAGATATTGTTTCATGTAGAACTGGCTTGCTGTAATAGCAAGCCTTTCTGGGTTTCTGGAAGGTTATTAACTAAGAGCGTGTTCATTCCCATCTTCCCCAACTTCCCCAAGTGTCTGAAGGGCAAAGGCAGCATCCTTTAGCTGCAGCCTATTTGTGATTTTCATTCCTTTAAAAGTTAATGGAGACATGGTCTATTGACACTGTAAGATTGGGAGTTCTTCTGTCCACTGCTACCACTGATACACTGTGTTTGAATTCTAGGGGTATAACTCTTCAAGCAGAAAGCAGGAAGGAATATGAGGAGGTAAAAATATTGTTTTAATGTTGTCATTCTTGTATAAATGCGAGCGTGAAGTGTTAAGCTTTCATTTTTTGCCTTCTAGTGGATATGTGCCATCAACAACATTTCCAGACAGATCTATCTCACCGACAATCCAGAGGTGGGAGATTGTTTCCATTTTTCAGTCCATTCCTTACCACTTGCTTTACTGTTGTTCATTATGTGACAGCACATTCAATGTTGCTCTGTTCTGTTTTGTTTTCCTAGGCAGCCGCAATCAAGTTAAATCAGACAGCCCTACAGGCAGTGACTCCCATTACTAGCTTTGCAAAAAAACATGAAGCTCACCATCCCAGGTACTGCACTCACTTTCATGGACACGAGACTGCTGCCTGCTCACACTCCTTTCATGTGGCAGCAGTCACCCAGCAGAAGGTCCTGTCTAGCCCCTGCCTTTACTGTCTTATGTTTTCCAGCAAGTTCCTTCTAAAGTTACCTGCTGAAAGCCAGAAGAGATGCAGAGAGTTGAGGGTAATACTTACTGTTCCACAGCCCAGCCTTGAAGCTCCATGTAGTTGCCACTGCGTTTTGTTTCTTCTAAAACAAACACGCTTTACTTCTCAGCACTTTGCAGTAAAGGAACAACTTGCGATGTGGATAATAAGCAGAGCTCTCATTGTACACTGAAATATTCTTGCACATTATCTCAACTAATTCCTGTCAGTCCATCACAGGAGGATGCCTCACTGTGCTGTCAAAATAATTACTGTTGTTCTCATGTACTCTTTCAAGTCAGTCAATCAGTCTTTGAAGAAGACGCAGGAAGAGATCTGTATGTGACACTTCTTAACTACTGGCCATATAGGATCTCAAAGACTGGCCTGAACTTTGCACATTCAGAAACAAATCCAGGTCTCTGCTGTTTAGAACTGGTTATCAGACTGCAAATGTGGCCACCAGAGGGCAGGGAGGCAAACAGAAGCATGCTCCTAGCAGTCAGTCCACACAGAGTTGATCTGCATTAGTGTTTAACATATCAACAATTTATTTGTTTCTAAAGAATTGTAGGTATAAAAAATAGGCCAGATTTTACTTTAGACCTCAGTAATACTCATCTTTGTCAGTGAATACTGCTTCAATCCGCTTTGGATCTTGGGATAATCTTGTCTCCCTTCGAAAGCACAGATGTGGTGTCAGGTATCACTGATTAAATTTTTTTTTTGCCCCTTTTAACTTTAGCCAGAATGTAAAGAATACAGATAATGGTAAAACAACTCCCAGTGAATCAGCTGGCATTCAGGACTCCACACAACTTATTGCTCTTGGAACACCGATTCAGTTTGATATTGTACTGCCTGCCACAGAATTCCTGGACCAGAACAGAGGTGGCAGGTAAGGTCAGAGATGGTGATTTCTCACCTTAGCAGAGTGATTTTTGGAGGGGAGTATCAGGTGTTACAGCATTTATATGTGATGACCAGAATCTATCATGATAGTTTTCATTCTTCTTTCACAGGCGTGCAAACCCATTTGGGGAGTCTGAAGATGGTAGCAAAGAGGAGGAGGAAGGTCAGTGCTTCATTTTCCCAGACAAAAGCAGCCATGATCTCAGGCTTAATTCAACCCTCTCCAGTGTCTCTTAATGAGAGCACCTGGCATCCTGGCAGGAGCAGCAACCCATAGTATAGTGGAAGCTGGTTGTGTTTCAGAAATCTGTCTATTAAATATCACTGCCTGTGAATCCAGACACTTTCTTCTTTGACAGTCCAAGCTGCATTGCAAATTAGGTTTATTTCAAAAGTTCACAGGCAAAAAGATTTCATCCTTTTAGATCTGCTGTCCCATTGCAAACTAGGATGGCTCACAGAGGGGCTATGAGAAGCAGGCACCTCTACACCAACAGCAGCACCTTAAGCCGCTGCAGTACATGGGAGTGTGCAGTGCTGGTGCCTGCCCTGTGTCTCAGACTGCACAGCTGGATTGCCATAGCACAGCTGAAGTGTAGCATTCTTTGGTGTGCTGCCACTTGAAGCAGCTTAAAACTGGGTCAGAACAACACCTGGCTCATAAAGGCATTTACCACCCTCGTGTTTATATTTCTCTCTGTATTTCCAAGGGAAAAGAAAGTAACTCCATTGATATTTCCAACTACTAAAGTAGCACTGTGAAAGAAGTTCTGCCTTTTATCTTCCAGATTCACTCTTGCAGCAGATGTTCGTCGTTCGGTTTTTAGGATCCATGGCTGTTCAGTCAGACAACACAAGTGAGGTGATTTATGAAGCCATGAGACAAGTGTTAGCTGCTCGTGCGATCCATAACATATTCCGTATGACTGAGTCTCATCTCATGGTCACCAGCAAGAACCTGAGGTACTGCAAAATCTTCATTACTTATCCCTTGTCAGTATGCTGTTTTCTTCGTGAAACTTGGGATGAGGATTTTCTGCCTCTCCAAGAAATGCACCCTTCCAGGGAGAGAGATCCTGAGATTGACTCCACTTAAAAGAATATCCTCCTGACTTCAGTTCTGAGAACACAGTTCTGAGAACATCCTGCCAAAATATAGAGGGGGCAGTGGGGCTGTAAAATCCTACAGATACACTGGAGAAAAAAAAAACACAAAACATTGAAAGATTCTCTTACCTTACATCTAATAACAGCAGAAGAACCACTGCTCTGTCCTGTTCTCAGTAGTGTCACTGTAGAGTATGGACAAGACTTTAAC
Source organism: Perdix hodgsoniae (assembly GCA_035772895.1). Lineage (NCBI taxonomy): Eukaryota > Metazoa > Chordata > Aves > Galliformes > Phasianidae > Perdix > Perdix hodgsoniae. The sequence goes on from JAPSGF010000044.1 coordinate 5,949,452, forward strand.
TGGAGCACATGTTCATACGCACACATACAGTGTCAGCTTGCACCCATTGGATGCTCACCAAACTGGTGATTCCAAAGGTCACTGTGACCAAAAGGTTATAGAGCTGGGAGTTGATCTGGAGTTAAACTTTGCAATTGACTGACTTGAAATCACAATAAAACATTTGATTGAATGCATATGTTTCCTCACCAGTAAAATTCATACAGTGATTGCCTTATAAAGCGCCTTGATGTTACTGATAAGAATTGCTCTAAAATCATCTACTTTTTTTTTCCCCTCCACGTAATTACAGATTAATAGATCCTCAAACACAAGTTACACGAGCCAGTGTAAGTAACTTTGTTTTGAATCTGTTTTTCTATCACAGCATTGAATGCTTAGGCCCATTGAGCCTGAGCTCTTGACCAAGCCAGCTACATACTGATTAAAAAAGGCTTTTATTAAAATTTTTCAGTTTGAGCTTGCCACTGTGACTCAGTTTGCTGCTCATCAAGATAACAAGAGACTGATTGGTTTTGTGGTCCACCTCCGTGAGACCCCAGAAGAATCCATGAGTGCGTATGTTTTTGAAAGCAACACAGAAGGAGAAAAGGTTTGCTTAAAATACTTTAATTCTATGTAATACTACAGTGAAGCAGTATTACACCTCTCCTTTTACACCCCTATTTAAGTTTGCATTGATACTTCTCTGTTTTAATCCTGATTAAACAGCAAAAAATAACAAAAACCTGAACTTTACCCACATTTCTGATTTCAGATCTGCTATGCCATTAGCTTGGGAAAAGAAATTGCAGAGGCCCAGAAGGTAAGCATATCGATTCCTCACAGACATGCTCGTTCTGCTGCACGTTCTTCTGCTTTTTCGACTCATAACTGTTTCACTTCTAAGTTAGAACTCCTATTCTTTTATCCTTTAAGAGGGGAAAAAAAAAGTTTTCCATTTAAAATAAATGGCAATGTTACCCAGCCTGCTGTATGAACACATTCATGTAAAGATGTGACACCACTGCATGTTTTCACCGCTGCAACTACAGAACAAGATGGGGGAAATAAGCTTTTAGTCACGTGCAGTAAGCACACTAAATAAGAACTGGGTTTTTGAAGTTTTTTTCTCCTTGTTTTTCAGTAATTATAGCAGTGGCAGGTAAGAAAAGCGTGATAAGGCTCAAAGTGACATTTTTACTTACCTAAGAGGTGTTCTGCTGAAAGGGATTACATTTCAAAACCTTAAGCCAGAATTATTCCCAATAAAACCTTTATGTTAACTGTTGTCAAAAATAAAAACCCTCAAGTTGCAAAGCATTAACATGTGCTGGAGAAAAGGTGCTCCTCTAAAAGATTGCTTTTGCCTACTAAACTTTTCCTTCAGGACCCAGAAGCATTAGCTCAGCTGATGAAGTCTGTGCCCTTCACAAATGATGGGAAGTTTGTGCTGCTGAACGATCAGTCGGAAGAGGATGGAGCCACACGAGAAGGAGAGGAGTCAGAAGCATGAAGAACTCTTGTTGTTTACTCCAGCCTGTTTGGAAGCAAGGAGAAGCTGGGAGGCTGTCCAAGAATCTCTGTTTTTAAATCATCTGTGCACACGTGAGGCCATAGCTTCTGGCACCTGCTAGGGGGATGGCAGCATCTTTGCAGAGGTTCCTCAGGCTTTGCAGTGAACAAAAGCAAAACTTTGGCCTTTGGAAATTTTTGCATTTGTGAATGTGCAGAGATGGGCCTGGGACACTGGCAATCTTAGGCAATGTTCCAGCATGAGCCCCTTGCTGCTGGCAGCTCAGACAGCACAGCTGTCAGCCACAAAGGGTTAACGTCACTTCCGCAGGCTCACAGGGAACAGCCTTCACTGCTGCTGGAACGAACACCGAGTTGTAAGCTGTCAGCTCCTTTAGGAAATGCATCAGGCCTAACTTCTTCCTGTAGTCAGTTTTTATAGTTTGCATGATTATGTGCATCTGAATGAAGGTTTAAAATGCACTATTTACTTTATTTTCAGATGAAGTTATTTTTAGTCTAGTTTTAAGCGTAACAAGATTTATCTTTTGTGCTAGCCTATTTACAGAGCAATTTGTTAAACACTAAATTTTTTCCTATTAATATAATCTATTTTTATATTGCGCCTGGAATAAGCTTACAAAACAAATCTAAGTGCCTACTCTTACCTTTACGGGGACCGCATTCACATTCCATCATTCAATAATGGGCAGAACGTACCCCCTTGGTTTACTGCTGGAAGTACATGCAGACATCAGAGGCAGGCAGCAGTGGGGCACAGTGGCCGAGTGCGTTTTTTCTGTGCTTAGGGATCTTAAAAGAAGTTGCGGAGACAACTTGTAGGATGTGTAATTTTATAATAAAGACTTCTTTGTATTCTTAACATGATGGTGGCATGCAGCGTTGGAGCCTACCAGCAATCTTCAGTTTTCAGAAGAGCAATAAAATGCTAGATGAGCAGGCTGCAGCAGACGGACTAGTTTCACTGCACATTCCTGACATTAGGAGCCATACATACCAGCTAAGATGTTTAGATTTTCTTTCTCCAGCTTAACCTGAAGACACGAGAAGCTGTATTTGGCAAGAACAAACAAATAATTGGGAGTTACTGAAGAGAGAGGTGGGGGAGGCCGTATGGGGCATGGCTTATAGTAATCAAGATGGAACAAACAGCTGAAAATTTGCAACTGAATTTAACTCATCTCAAGCACTTAATAGGAATGTAGGTTTTCTGTAAGCAATCTGTGCTAGGGCAGCTGGATGAGTATAGCTTGCAGTGTTTGACATGTAATAAATTCATTGAGCTGGTTTGCTGACTGTTTGTAAGAACCATGGAAGAAAACTGCCAGTAACTGACACAAGCATTCCTTCGTCAATAAAAGTTGAAGCTGTCTTATTAAAGAAATTAAACCCTCCTGCAGTCCTGTTACTGAAGACACTTAAGAGTGATGTTCTGAAAATTACATTTATTAACAGTTTTATGTACATTAGGTACTCTACTCACACACCAAAGAGACTGAGGTAACAAAATACCCTTTTGTACAATGGGTTAGGAAACATGGTTACATTTGGTCCTTTGTACCTGAGAAGCTGAAGATAGCTGTTGTTGACAGACATCCAATGAAAACTCAAATTTACCTCTAATTACAGACTTCATTAGGACCTCTAGAACCTACTCTCCAAGCAAAGCTAGACATAACCCAGTAAAGCACCTTCTACACCACCAGTGACCAATACCTTTTGACCTCAGGGTGCATGCGACTCTGGGCATCAGCTGTGCTCTGCATCCCCTATGCAGTCCTATGGCTTGTGGCATAAAAGGGCCTAGCACCATCACAGAGAGGCTGCAAGGCCACCAGGGGAGCTGCTGCAACCACTTCTGCCCCCAACAGCCCTGGCCCAGGACACAGCCTTCAGCTGTTCTGTGCCCGCCTTGAAGGAAAATAATAGAGATTCATTTTACGTCCCTGCAGCAAACTTAACATCCTCCCTTTCTTTCATCACCTCTGGGAATTTCCAGTGAGCAGCAAAGTTCCGTTTCGTTTAGAGAGTTTTATTTTTTTTTTCTTTTTAGATCCATCCTCATCTCCAGCCAACCCGCTGGGTTCCATTTTGTTCCTATAATCAGAGCAGGAGGGTAAAAGCAATGAAAATAGCACCACAAGAATTCTGCACCCCTTCCAGGTAGTTGGGCAGGGGCTGGGGGGAGGATTTGATGTGACTCACTGACACAGGAGCACCATCCCAAACCAGGACCCACCTCGTTCATATTTCAGGTAACAAAAGCTTTCTGCATACATATGCTGCTACATGACAATAAAATGTAAATATAATAAACTACAGTCCTCTATTAGCAAGAATAGCTCTATTATCACTGCACATATTCATATGAATGTATATACTTTTGCCACATACAGTATACATTCAAGTCCCACCATCCATCGGGGTTCTATAAAAATAGGCTTTTGTCTTTCCTGTAGAATTTCCATCACCAGAATGACGTGAGTTGGTTCACCACACATAAGGAACTGCAGAGTGTTACCTAGCTGAGATCCCATCCATCCAAAAATCATGGAAGGGAAAATACAAATGTGGACTTCAATAATTAGAGTGCAGGTCATTGCTTGATTGCAAGTATCTACCTAGCACATCCATCCTGAAGGAAAACAAACGCTCTGCATGGTTCTGCCATTGCTAGAGAAGAGCTGGAGATTACATGACTTGAGGTGAGACAAGGATATGGAAATACATACGTTGCTACTGCAACAAGATGGCAATCAGCAGAAGCACTGAGACTGCTGCTGTTCTCAGCAACCCTACTCCAACTGCTCAGTGCGGGCACCGCTTGGTCAAAAAAGAAAGTGCATGTAAATTATGACCAAAAAAAGCAAAATGAAGCAGTGCAGCATTAGTTAGGGCACTCTCTGCAGTCGTAACAAAAATATGAACAAGGCCAGCTCATTAAAACAGCTTACAAAGCTTCTGTGTTAAGTTTTCAGAATCAATGAAAGGACTTTCTTATCAGCCCATTCTGTCCAGCTGCAACCAAAGCATTTGCCCCAGTTCTCTAAATGCTGAACTCACTGGCAGGAAAAGATGAATCAAAGCCTGCCAGGAATTGTCTTAGCCAACCCATGGCCAAAGAGCAGGTGGAACAATTTGAGCCATTTGTATTAAAACGTCACCTTTTTTCTAATTAGAAGAGATGAAAAAGACTGTCAACGAAGTATAGTTAAGAGGGCCAAAGAAAACCCCCCAAATAATTCTCTAAAGTAGTTTATTCTAGCTAGTAAAACCTCAAACTGTTTTATATTCCAGGAGATTAAAACACAATGAGTCTTTCAATGGAAGTGGAATTCAGAATTCACTGTTAAGCCAACTCGAGCTACTTACGTCAGGAATCTGAGCAACTCTTGCACAATCTAAGAACCTCTGCTCACAGGCATTAACAGATGTTAAATTTTACACAGAGTTCTCACAGTGTTCAGCAGCGTCTGAAGCCTGCAGTGCAATTATTGGAAACTAAGACTGTACTAACAACACAGAGAGTGCAATGGACCTACAAAGGCTAAGAAAGACAGGGTTGAGGCTGAAACTTGCAGTTAGGCACGACATATTCATGAAGTGTAAGATCACTTAATAGTCACAGACACCCATCACACAGTGTCTGGTCATGGAAGGAAGAGCTGATTGTGGTTCTGTCTTGGCTCCTGATTTCCTTACTTCTGTGGATGCAAATCAAACTTTCAGTATGAAGTGAAAAAAAACCTTATTACATTAATTTTTCTGCTTTTCCCTTTCTCTAATACAGGAGGAAAAAAGAACAGGGGAAGATAAATGCCTGGCAGGACCCTGATTCCAGAGTGAAAATAACATGCTAATAATAAAGTTTCGTAGGAAAAAAAAAAACAAAAAACACACGTTCATGAGAACTGCCATTTTGTGTAATAGCTTTAACATACATTCACAACCTACACTGTTACAGCTACAGTGTAATTTGTGACATTAGATACAAAAGGAGTGCATAAACATCTGGACAACAGATAAGCAACGCATCTTCCCTCGATTTTCTTCTTCTGGTTGATGAGATGCATGTGTCTTTTTTTTTTTTTTAATGTTTTGTTAGAGATGCAAGCAAGCATCTAAAAATTAAAGATTTTTTCTTAGATATGCACAACTAATTTAAAATAATTACCTTCAAGCTATATTTTATGTAGTTATTTTCAATCTAGAGAAAGTGCTGTTAGTAACATAAATAAATAACTCCTGAAAAATAGAAGTTTCTATAGGAAAAACAAACAAACACAAACCTAGCCCAACTGGATGCTAGTATACTATTGTACATTTTCTGCTAGGTTTAATAGAAAAAGTCAAATGAAGAGCTTTTGCCCCTCCAGAGTGTTAGAGACAGTTATTCGAGTAAGCAATTATCACCCCCTACCAGCCACATCATTTCACAACAGGATCTGCAGGCGTAGAGTTGGAAAGATCTCCATTGCTTGCTTTAACAGAGTCTTCTATAAAAACAGAAATTGGAGACATAGATTACAGTTAACATTTTACTAAAGGCAGTAAGAACAAGATCTTAGCCTATGTATAACATGCGGATGTCACAAAACATTTGATACACTGTACCACATATGCTAACTGCCCTCACAGCACAAAAAATCCCAGCCCTATGGAGAAATCCATGTTTGGGGTGAGAGGTACAAGCAACTGCAGTCCTACAAATGTACAAACATTCTCCTGAAGAAGCCAAGGCAGTTACCAATCTAGCGTTACCACCATGCTCCAAGATGGCTTTTTGAATAGGACAGTTATTTGAGAAACTCCACAAATATAAAGTATAAATCCAAACTGAAGACCTCCTTCTTTGCAAACTGCTTTGGCTCAGTGATCTGGGAGGTAACCATGATTTACATCACTGTCAGAACTACAGAGAAAAACTATTTGCCAATTCCATTCTTTAACATACAGCTACATTCAGCCATGAGAGACCCAAGACTCTAAAAGCAACTTGTGACTGAGCTGCACTTCTACATTTTACTCCTCTCATTTCTTGGAGAATAGTTTTCCCATACCCAGGAAAGTGTCCCATAATTCATGAAGGAGCATACATGAGCATGCATACGATGTGTCAAATTCCCACAATGCCCAAGTCAAGAGACGATAGCATAGATGGAGATCTCACCCTTTTAATGTAACTCAATTTTAGACCAAAACACTTTATAAACATTAAACACATAGAAATCATGCATGTAGTATTTGCATTCTATGTCTACATAAAGTGAAAAACAGCTACCAAATGACAGCTGAGAAACACTAGTTTATGTTTCACATCAGCAAAGGTTTTGCAGAAAAGGCTGTCATTAACAAAATCAGAAATTAAGTGGGTAAGTATGATGCTGAAGTCACTGAATTTAGTATTACGGCAAGCGTGCAGTTCTCCCTGCCCCAAGTTTTGTTCTCAGAAATCCAGTTTAAACTTTCACTTTTCCAAAGGTCTCAGTGAGGTGTTCTCAACTCCTTAATTATCCTCAACCCCATAAAACTCCCTCGGGAATACTGATTCAACCCAATAGCGAGGAAGTGGCTATGGAAGAAAGCATTTGCCCTACAAAACACACCCTCAAGAATCAAAGCACTCCATATGCAATATTCACTCACCTTCTCTCTCCTTCTTTTCCTGGTTTTCTTCTGCTGCAGTTTTATCTGCTCTGAAAAATATTCTTGCACTACTTAATGAAAAATAAAGGAGTTCAAATTCCTAAGTAAAAAGATACAGAAGAGGTGTGTCAGCATATCACAAAAATGAATTCACATACAAATCAATGTAATTTTTCAGAAGCATCAAAAGCAATCAGATGTCAATATCAAAATCATTTCCCACTCATACTCCTCTTACACCCATCTAACAGGGCACGAGTCAGCCAGAAACTTTAATGAGTAACTTAAGTAAAGCAGCAACACTGCAATACGGATGCTACTGAGGCTGTGTGAGGTTTCCAGCCACAGTGAAAACATGGAACTGTTTGCCCAAAGAAGCAAAGCCCATGTAACCCAATAAATTAAGCAGCTGCATGCTCAATACGTTACTGAACAAGCAGTAAGTATTCATAAACAAACACCTGCAGATGTGTCCTACAGCCCCCTCAAATCAAAAGCAAAGGAGACAGGAGGCATTTACACCTCAGTCGAACCTAAACATTCAAATACATCTTTCTTCTTCTGTTTGACAGCTGGTGTGCATCAAATGAACTCAGAAAATTCACACCCAAGAAATTTTGTTCACTTTGTTTTTTGTAACAAAGATTTCCCTACAACATTCTCTCCTACTTCAACATTAAGGTTCCAGTTGCATTAAGAGTTCTGTCCAGCAGACAAAGACTTCCAGCCTACCACCTTGAACTCCAGACTCACACAAATATCACAAATGCTTACGACATTGTGGCCTTCCAATATTTGAAGGGAGTGTACGAACAGCAAGGGTACAACTGTTTACGAGGGTGGGTAGTGACAGGACAAGGGGGAATGGTTTTAAACTGAACCAGGAAAGGTTTAGGTTAGATACTAGGAGGAAGTTTTTCACTCAGAGGGTGGTGACACACTGGAACAGGTTGCCCAAGGAGGCTGTGGATGCCCCATCCCTGGAGGCATTCAAGGCCAGGCTGGATGTGGCTCTGGGCAGCCTGGTCTGGTGGTTGGTGACCCTGCACACAGCAGGAGGTTGAAACTCAATGATCATTGTGGTCCTTTTCAACCCAGGCCATTCTATGATTCTTTGATTCTATGGCATCCCCTTCAGACAGCACACCACCCCAGCCTTCATGCTCATTTTTTGCATTGTTTTGCTAGGCAATGCTTTATGCTGTCTCAATGTTATTTATTCTTGATAAACTCCTTCACAAAACAGCTACCAGAACTGCACTGACGCAGAACAGAAGCAGACCCATGCTCTACCTGTAAGCAAACTTCCAGTCGCTTGTGAGTAAGGTTCATAGTTTGTAGCAGTTTTTCATCTTGATTAATTGACTGCACGTTCTGTTGCTTAGCTACTGCTCTTATTTCCTTCACATACTTCTCTCGAACAGACTGGAACCAGTGCAGTGAATCAAACTCCTGGTACTGATCCAACAGTTTCAGAATGTAAGCCACACCTACAGTCAGTAACAAAACACGTGCCAAAGTCAACATGCAATTTATAACACATTTTGTGAGTGTTATTAATGGATCAGTTTAAGTCAATAATTCTCATGCAATTAGAATTCAAACTGCAATTGATTTTAAATTAAATCTAATGGGAAGAAAGTCATAATAAAGAATACCCAAAGATTTGTACGAACTCTAATCTACTACCTGCAGCTTTGAAAGAAATCAGGGAGTACCAATGTATGATTAAAACCACCTGCTGTCATAACTAATTATTCCACGCTAAAGAGATTCTGACCAAACAGCCCACAAATCCATTGTGCTGCAGCCAAGGCAGTCCAAATTTAAATTAAGGGAAATGAGAACTCACAGAATTAGAAAACTTTTCCTGCAACCATCAGTAATACTTGTTTACCTAAAGATCCGTCAGCATGCTGAAACTCACCCATTGCAAACCCATCATCAGTGAAGGCTGCCCCACTTTTGTTCTTCTTGTTCAACTTCTCCTTGCAACTGATTGAATGCTCTACAAAATTGAGGGTCTGAAAAATTGAAAAGCTGCCTTGGAATCATCAGGAGACATAATGGTATTATAAAATTTAAAAAAGATAATCACGTCACTAGATAGAGATGTAGCTGACCAAAGTGTCCAAAACTATGACATCTGTGCCTCCCATCATTAGGCATTTTTGTATGAAAAGCCCCAAAAGCCTAGAAAAAGGACAAGCTTAGATTTTGGGAAACATTTGCACATGCATACGTAAAACACTATCCAGTTTAACTGCACTGAAACACATTTTAAACGTAAAATGGACAGCATTTTCCTGAAACTGTGCTTATCAGAAGGAAATCCCACATGTAGGAAGAAAAAGAAAAAAAAGGGAAGAAGTTTTAGTCTTAACCCTTTCCCATCTCTCATTTCTACCAGCATGACATACTCAACCTCTCACATTTCAAAATTTGCAACACTGCCATTTGAATTTCTCAACTGGTGCCCTTGTTTCAGCTGGAGTACAATTAGTTTTCTTCCTAGCAGCAACTATGGTGCTGTGTCCTGGATTTAGGATATGAATAATGCTGATAACACACCAATGATGTGGTTGTTGCTGAACAGTGCCCAGTACTTTTTGGCTTCTTATACTGCCAGAAGGGAGCTGGGGGTGCAAAAGGAGACAGGACAGCTGACCCAGAATGACCAAAGGGATATCCCATACCACATGGCATCATGCTCAGCAAGAGGAGGGAGAGACATCTGAAGTGATACTATTTGTGTTTCCAATAAACTGTTACGTGTGATGAGCCCTGCTTTTCTGGAGGTGACTGAATATCTACTTGCCACTGGAAGCAGTGAACAAATTCCTTGTTTTCTTCCCTTCTGTGTGCAGCTTTTGCTCTACCTACTGAAATGTCTTTGACTCAATCAATGAGTTCTCATGCTTTTACCTTTGCAATTCTCTCTCCTACCCCATTGTGCATGGAGTAAACAAGCAGTTGCATGGCACTGAACTGCCTGCCAGGGTAAAATCACAACAAATAGGATGTCATGCCATGACGTGAAGCTGTTAAGACCTCCAAACTGAACCAAATCCACTCAGTTCAGTTCGAATCACAAGAAAACTCATTAACAAAGGCAAGTCTAATTGCAGTAGAAACGGACACAGTTTTACTGCAGACGTTTCTGAAGTTACTTTTTGAGTGCAAACACAAACTGGTGTAAAGATGAGAAACACGTGGCTAGGATAAATGCTAATAAAGTTATCCTTTAAGCAATTCCATTCATAATCAGGAACAGATTGCCCAAGGAGGCTGTGGATGCCCCATCCCTGGACGCATTCAAGGCCAGGCTGGATGTGGCTCTGGGCAGCCTGGTCTGGTGGTTGGTGACCCTGCACATAGCAGGGGGGTTGGAACTCAATGATCACTGTGGTCCTTTTCAACCCAGGCCATTCTACGATTCTATGAAAAAAGCGTAACGTGGTCACTGACAGTCTCATTCAAAATATTTAAACAAACCTGTATGCTTTTTCTTTTATTTTTTTCTTTTGTTTATTTATTTATTTATTTTTGATACTCACCAGCGGGGGAACAATAATGTAGAAGTTCCTCAAATGCATATTCTTTGGACTGCGGAATTCAGGAGCAAACACATCCACAAGCATTTTAAAGTACTCTGTTCCTTCTGCAAAGTTACGTGTGAGGTCACTAAGGACAGAGTCCAATTGCCTGCAAAGGACAAGCAACGTGTGACCTGTTTTCTCCCAGAAATTTCTTTACTTAAGCAAAATCCCACTCTTCGTCCTTTGGCCATACCTACAACCCAACATTCCAGCCTGATCCCAAGACTACAACCCGCCTCTACAGCCACCTTCCATCATATAGTTTGATTTTATTTCCGCAAAAACATCCCATGGAATAATTGCTTACTATCCCCTAAGGTCTTAAATATCCAAGAAACAGACGTCAGATGCAGTGAGAAATACGTGTTAGCCATCAAATTAAATATATTATCAAGAAACCAGGTTCTGAAACAGGACTACAAGTGACACTTTATATTCTTCTTTGGTTTTGAAAGAGTATACTTCATTTACTCTACTTTCAACAAACATTTTTGCACAAAATTAGTTGAACTTAACACACACAAAAGCAACCAACAGTTGCACTTACAGCTTTAGAATTAAAACCCTCTCCTCTCAACCCTGGCCCAGACCCCAAAGTGTGATGTTAGGGTACCTCGCTGCTTTCTGCGTTTCTTCTGATAGCCCTTCTTCTTTCACCAGCTCTTCAAAATTAACAATATCTTCCAGATCAGGAACGAACCTGAAAACTTACTGTTTGTTAGCATTACATTCAACTGGTTACATTCACTGAAGCATATACCATAATTTATAATAAAATTAAAATCTTCTGAGCTCAAACTACTTGAAATGATATAATTTCTGCCATGCTCCTACCTGAGTGCCATTAAGCCCACTTCTCAACACATACAAAGTTGTTTATACTTCTGCTTTTACCAGGTTACCATCTGTTCTCCCTAGTCCTTATCCTAGATAATATTTGCAAGAAATCTATTTCTTGGTACATATGGTCACTAGTTTTCAATGACCTTATACAAACACACAACTCTATGGAAAGAAGCATCAAAGAAAAATGAACTTCATTTTTAAATTCCTCAAGTCTAGTCCTATTTTTTCCTTTAATGCACCCTCTTAAGGTGATTAACATCAGTATCATAGAATCACAAGGTTGGAAACGACCTGTGAGATCATCTAGTCCAACTGTCCTCCCATCACCACTGCTGCCACAAGCACTAAACCAGATCTTGCAGCTCCTCATCCAGACGCCTCTTGAACACTGCCAGGGACAGCAACTCCACCACCTCCTTGGGCAGCCATTCCAGTGCCTGACCACTCTCTGAGAAAAGTTTTTCCTCATGTCTAACCTAAACCTCCTCTGGTACAACTTGTGGCCATAAGTCAGTAATTACTGCTTTTTTGTTGTTGTTGTTTTTTAACTGTAATTAAGTCAGTAATTACTGATTTAATTAACAACTAATGACTTACATGTACAATTAGCTCCATCACAGCATATTTCCATATAATTCTGAGAGCTCTTTGGCATTTTATGATGATTGACTAAGTCTGAGTTCAGGCTCTATTTCTGATATTTCCACTTCAAGAAAGGCATAAAAATGTACTTCTTAAATGTATCAGGTAATCAAATATTTATGGCAGATGAACTTTTTCAAAGAACAAAAACCCAGAAGTACCTAATTGCACTGCTGCAGCAGTGAAGACCACCAGATCTTATCATTCGTACGTAGCCCATAGCATTGCCTTCAAAAACAAGAAAAAAGACAGGGAAAGAATTAATATTTATTTAAAGAGAGAGACATAAATATACACCTACTACAGAATTCCTACAGTATCTGAAATGTAAGTTTGCTTCTCAACAAAGAAATTGCTTTAAAAACCAAGCAAATTAAAATATTACACTGAAAACAGATGTCAATATTCTGTCCAGAGGATTAAAACCCAAATCCATAATCTAGCTGTGTTGAGTTCACTTGCATGACAGCCTAAGGGCCAAATTCTTTCCAACAAGCATATTAAACACTTGCAGGTTCTGATCAGTCCTACACATCAACAGTATCCATGACCAAAAATGCTATCACAGTGTCACACATGACTTAAAGTTACTTCGGCTGGATACACAGCCTCTGCCTGAAAAGCACAAGGTTTGGCTTTGTTTTCTGGGAAGTACACTCAACCTGGATAGAAGTCATTTCCATAATAAAGAGGAAAATATAAAGGAAAGAGGCTTCTATGCAAGTTGTCTTAATCTAAAATGTATTTACATGCGAGACCCATTTCTGTGTAATTAGATGAGACTATTTATTTTCCCAGGTTACAAGAGAAGTCCATTCCATCTGACTAGAATTGTAACTAGATTTTAGCTTGCACTATGAGTTCAATTACTAGGTAATGAAGTCTAGTGTTTCCATTTACTAACATTTATAACACTGCTTTAGATAACATTTCATACCGATTTGACTTATGAGTTGTCTGAACTGGTCAAGGTAGCTCTGGCCATCTGGAGTTATTCCAAGTTTTCTGATGCCTCGGTTGAATTTATCTGCTCTTTCAAACGGATACTAGAAAAATATATTAATTTGTAAGGAACTGTCAGAGTTGGCTCTCCATAAAAAGTCTATTTTTTCATCACATCAATACATTTGTATTTACAGTGTATTCCATTCTCACACCATAGCTTCAGCTTAGTTGTTTAATTATATACATTGCCCATCCCTAACAGTTTGCAAAAATCACTGACTATATCACTTTTGTAATCTGGAGAATGGAACAGAATCATTGCTGTGAATAAGAAAGTATTCCTAGAAAAAATAAGCATCCAACACAGAAAGAGCCTGACAGCGTATTTTACTGAAGTATGCCACATTCACATTTTTAAGAAATCAGTTTTTCAGTTTTTCAGCATAAAAAAAATCAGACTCTAGTACCCAAATCTTGATATCTTTGAATTAACACTACATCTTCATATCACCTTGGATTCTGACAATTGTTAAACATTACTGGAATCTCGAGTTAAGGGTCCTCCAACAGATTACAACTGCATCAAATCATTGTTTTCAAGTCACTGACAGAATTATTTTTGACAAAAAAAATTATTTAACAAAAATTATATTTACAAAAATTATTTGTATAAAAATAATCATGGAGAAAATAGAACGAAACAAAGCCAACCCAAACATGGAAATTCAAAACATTCAATTTTGCTAGGAAAAAAGCTGTCATTTTGTCTGGAAACACACACATAAATAATAGGAAGGTTCTCAAATGTTATGGCTCAATGTACCTTCAGGCACACAAGACTACTTTTTTTGACAGGTTACTCACAAGTCTTCAAAAATTACCATACCTTGTGATCATTTTGATCCTTGACTTCCCTGAAGAATCGGATGTCTTTGATAAGCCTGGATTTGATATGTTCATCGTACATGAACTGGCTAAAAATATAAAATTTTTTCCTCAAAAACTGGTAAGTGAAGTTGACCTGGAATAAAATAAACAGTCAAACCAAGAAAGTTGTAAAAGCAACATGTGTCTCTAGTGACCTCAGTTCTAAGGCTTACAAAGTAACTTGTATTTATGATAATGTAGGAAACTCGACAATTTCAGTCTGCTATTCTCAATTTACCTTCCTAATTTCACTGATCTAAAAGAAAGAGAAAAAATCCCTCCTCCTGGAAGGCCTACAGAAAGGGCAAAGGGACCAAGGAACACAGTAGCTATTTCAGTTTGCTGACCTCCCCACACAGCCAACTATTTTACAGCTGGAATATCTTGAAACTGTCCTTCTGAAACAATACAAACATTTGAAGTTGAAAAGGGCATCACATGTGCTCGATGTTTGCACTCAACTCATGGAATCTGTACAAACACCTTGACAAACCTTTTTACTTCCTCAAAATTTTCTAAAGTACTCTACCATGAAATCAGAGTGTGCTTTCACCATACACATCTCAATTACTTCTTGTGTCTGCAAAAACAGCTTTACTGGTGATCTGAAGTTAATAAAGCACCAAAATCTGCATCACTAAGAAATGAATGAAGTAACAAGACAGTTTTTTTGAGTGACCAAAGCCCCCAAGATTAACTATTTCACAAACAAAATCATTCACAGAATAGAGAAGGGGAAGTTACTTCTCACGGTGCAAGGAAGCATGAAAACCTTGAGGTCCTAACAACCACTTTGCATAGCTTGTGCCACGCTCAAGATTTTGGCTTCAGTGATCACAGATCTTCCTTTGAGAAACCAGGTCTCTTGAAAGCTGATGGGTTTCACATGGCCACAAGGATGAAGAGCACACTGTCAGCAAGAGGCCAGATTTGTAAGGAGAGCTTTAAACTAAGCTAAACAAGGGAATGGGGTGAAGCTTTGCACAACAGTTAAGAGTCTTTGAATGCTGACCTACTAGGAGCCAACAGGGAAACACTTGCAAATGTCTCTCACAGGAATTTAGGATTGCTCCATTAAAAATAGGATACAGTTGACAGCCTAACAGAAGCACCTCCATACCAACGCACAACATTGGTAACAAATAAGGGGAGGTAGAAGACACTGTAAATAGAAAGCTATCATCTAATTGCTGGCACTGAAGTCTGGCCAGACAAATCCTGCAACATCTGAAGCACTGCAGTTCAGGACTACAAACTGTTCAGAAGGGACAGGCAAGGAAGGAGACATGAGGAGACTGCCTTTTATGCAAAACAAAAACAAAAACCTAATGGATTTCATAAACTTGTCTTTGAAAAGCAGCATTGAACAGTTGAGAACTTATAGCTGAAAATTTGAGGGCAAGCAAAGGAAACATCATAGACAGTGTTCAGTACGGGCCACCCTATCAAGAGGGAGGATGCTGATAAAGCTTTCTCACATCAGCTACAGGAAGCACCACACTTGCAGGCTCTGATCCTTCTTGAATACCAAAATCACCCCCAATATCTGCTGGAAAAGCAGCACAGCAAGCTATAAGCAGTCTAGGAGGCTCATGGAACAGGTCCCAGATACTCTCTTAATCCAGGAGATAGCCCAACCAGAAGAGAAACATAATTGAACCCACTGTTTACCAACACAAATCTAACTAATTAGAAAAGCCAACATTGGCAACTGTGTGGGCTGGCAACAATCACATCCTAGTGAAATTATGGATCCTGAGGAGAATAGAGGCAAGGCAAAGGAAAAAAGACAATTCCAAGCTAACAAACATGCTGTTTAAGGAATATAGTGGATAAAAGTCTCTGGGAAACTGCCCTCAGGGACAGAGGAGCAGAAAAGACCAGTCAGCTCTGGATATTTTACTTAAAGCACAAGAACTCTTGATTCCCATGGATAAGAAACCAAGTAAGGAAGACAGGAGACTTACACAGCTACATACATAATGTTAAACTAAAGTTTGAGAAGTAAATGCACAGGCAGTGGAACCAAGGAGATTTCTCCTGGGAATAATACAGGAACACTGCCTGGATGTATAGGGATAGCATCAGGAAAATTACAGCACAGAGATAAACCTGGCAAGGCATGTCAGGAATAATAATATGCCACTAGGAAGTGCAGAGGTTCAACCTTCAGTGCTTCAACACATCGCTCATGAAATTTACCTGTACACTTTGGTGCACTGTTAGAAGTGGTATTCAGGAAATGCAGACAAAAAAAGAACACAAACTACCAGCTATGCAATAAATACTCACTGTTGTGTTCATGATTCCTGTTCCATGAGTTCGAATTGAGTTAGCAACGTGTCGAATATTGATAGTGTTCAAGTGTTTGTTGTTACTAGTTCTTTCAATGAAGATCTGGGACAGGGAGAGAGGAAAAAGTTATTTGCTATACCCAAAAACCGACTGTGAAAAATTACCAATCTAGGTAGGTCACATCCTGTTTTCTAAGAGCAGCTAGTAGGTGGCGATTAGGGAAATAAAGAAAACAGAGCAAGCACACAATGAGCTTTATCTGGTATGTTCCTCCAGTCCCTGGAATTCTATGGAATTCTGTGGAATGCTGTGATTCAACAGTTCCCAGGCAGATGCTGCACCTCTCTTCTTTACTGAGACAGTAGTCCATTAATTGGTCCAAACTCTTCCAATATTGTTTGTACTTTTGGTCCTACTGTGTATCACAACGAGTTCCAACATCAAATTTAACAATGCCAGAAATAGTAGTACTTCCTTTTCTTTAAAGCAGCTGCTAATTTTCACAGAGGGTACCCTTGTTCTCACATGAGGAAACAATAAAGTTGCTCCCTGTATGTATTCTTCATGTCATTCACTACTTCACAACTCTAACAAATCCATCCTCTTATATCCCTTTTATTCCCCCCCAAAAAATCATGCATTTTATACACCCTTTCTTCCTTCTCTGAAGCCACTTAGCTTCAGAGCTTTTGACACTGAGTGATCTTACTGGCACATGATAATTAAAGCATGTTTACTGAAGGTCCAAGGTCTAGATAGAGTATCCTCCAAAGATCTTTTAGAGCAGCAACAGCTACTGTGCAATTTGTCACTACATATATTCAGCCTGGGTTGTGGTCTTTACACACATGATTTGCATTTGTCTTCAGCTGGAGCCAAATTCAGAAAACAAATATAGAATGCATCTTACCTGATTATTCAGATTGTAGAGGTAGCGAGATACAAACACATGAATATTTCTCATGATTTCCAAAACATCCAGACCCTGAAACATCACATATTATCAATTTGTATCATGATAATTCTCAAGAACCACTGACATGCCTTATCACCGGGACTTTAAAGAACTATTTCTGTAGTTACTTGAAAGCATTTTAGAAAGCAATGTTTTCCCTTTTCAAAACAGAATCTCTCCACAATTTTAGTGAGGTGCCTGTAAGATGACATGTGGAGGAAAAAAAAAAATTCAGTTCACATTTCAAACTTACACTTCTGCCTGTTTCTGTTTCCAGATTCTTCTGAAATCAAGGGATGCACAGCTCTACCCCACAAACACAAATTTATTTTTAAAATTCTGCTCTTCTCAGATTTCAGGAGACAACTTACCTGTCCAGGTTTCCATGGACACGCAGATATCTATAAGGACATAAGCAGCTAGCTACTTTTTGATGTTATTTCATCCAATATCTCTAGAATACTAAGTCTGAAATTTTATATTTACAGTGTAAGCCTGAAAATTGTTTTGCTTGATAATCCCTTGAATAAGCCCCTTTTAGTATTGCTTGTGCATAGAGAGGATACTGTTTAATCTACCTATTTTCCAGTTGTGCCAAGGATTGTGCCAGGATATTGTGGAGAGTCAGGTACACGTGTGTTTGTGTGTGTGTATTTTTGTTTTGAAGTGAAGCTCATACAAATGACTGCTAGGAAACCAATGCTGTGAAATGATTTAACTCTTTACAACTACATAATGAACAAACACCATTGGCAATAGATGCCAATAACAAAAGCCAGAAATAGAAACTATCATTCACAGTACTTTTGTACTAAGTAGATACAAAAAAAAAGTAGTTCAACATTTTCTTTCATTTCAGGAATAAAAAGCCAACGTGAGCATCAGAGGAAAAAAAGAGCCACTCTTTCTAAGAGCTTTCACTCAAATGAGGGTATGAAGCTAACTGTCTACAATATTAAAAATACTAAACTTCAGAGGGAAAGGTCATTGGAAACAAATTGTACTTCTTTACTATCCACCCTATAAACAGTGAGTGCATATACCATTAATTAATACCATGCTTGGTATTAAACAGACAGTCAATTTGACAGCTTAATGGAATGATGATGCAGTGTACCTGTTCCAGAGTCTGACTGGGAAGATGTGCTTCAGTCATACTTAAACCATAGCGCTGAGTTGCTAGGTTTCTCATTTCACTGTAGGTAGCCCAGTCATGTAGAGCCACGGTCGTTAAATTGTAGAAGGTCTTGTCCAAATAGTGAGTTACATGAGCTGTAAACACACAAATAAAATGATCTAAAATATCACCCTTTCAATTTAGCTACAGAAGCAAGGAAAAAAGTAAAAGATATACTAAGCCAAATCATAGCAGCAGAAATGAAAGTAAAGGGATCAGTAAAGTGTACAGCAACTCACCTTTTATATCGATGAATCGATTGAAAAAACGTATTGGGTTGAGAAAGAAGAAGTGAGCTAGATCCTTCATACCCACTCTGAAGGGATTTCTGTCATCCAACTTTAGGTGTGTATGAACCGACAAGCGCAGATCCTTCTCTATCTCTTTACATAATTTGTCCAGCAAGTGCTACTCAGAGACATAAAATTAAAAAATAATTAAAGAAAAATCATTCAGTCCCTTCAGAACTGACATCTCCTTTCAAATATGTTCTCAATCTTAAGAAGATAGATTAGATAATCAGACCTCATTCAGCAGTTTGACCTGATTTTCTGCAGAATATCTAACATTTGCTTTTGAACTAGCGAAAAAAAGCATTTCGGAGGTTAAAACCTAAGACTTGGGAAATCTGAACTTACATTTGCTCTCTGTCAAACATTCTTTATAATTCTAGGTAAGTCACTAGAGGTCACCCACATTCATAGTGCCTCTACTACTAAAAGCCAGGTATATACACTAAAAATAGTAATACACTTTAGGCATTCATACAAGCAAAAGCTGACCTGAGAAACTGCACTTCTCTGCCCACACAGCTGAAACTGTAATTCAGATTTTGACAGCTTATATAATTTAGAGGGCAGCATTTTCAAGTTCCTGGACAGCACAGATACCACTAATAATATGTTGCAAATATTCAAGCTGGTAAGTGATCATTGTCTCAGTTACTGAAACACTTCACACCACCTCAAGGTTGCTAAGATATTTTTAGACAACACATCAGGCCTGGTACAGTTGATGCTGGTCTAAAAGACACTCCAAACACAGTGCAGCTTCCCATTTCCCTTTCAAATAAATTACCTCATTGAGCACTTCCATGATTTCTTTGTCATAGCACTCCAGAAGCACCTCATAAGATTCCAAGTGTCTTGCATGCATCATAGCAGGAACGCAGTCCCTCAGTGCACTAAACATATACTAAGAAAATAAACTTTTATGCTTAACCAACACATTGACAGACACATCAACACCTCAAATACTGAGTGCTCAAAGCTAACAAACAAATCAAAACCAACAGCATGCCTATTTTTATCAAAACAAGACTTCATTTACTACTACAGCTCCCTGTTCCTAACGTGCCAACCTAAGGTACTTAGTTGCTGCTGATCTGCTCCCAGGAAGGTTGTAATTATTAGCAATTTCATCTTCAACAGTGTGTACTACAATCTATATGCTATAACTGACCATGACACGCAAACAAAAATGGATCAAATCATTGATTTTATCAGGATTAGTAAGACAAAGAGTGATTCACTTCTACAGCAAGAATTTAATACTGCAAAGAGAGGAGAAGTGGAGTGGAAGAAGCTACAGGTCAGTTATCCCACACTGTATCACAGAACATGGTGTCAAGTGCAAACAAGGGCTTAAAATGCTCAAGTCTAGCAAAAAGTATTAACTTCAAATTGAAGTGAGTGGAGACACACTTCAAAGACAAATTTTTAGAGCACTAACAGTGCTCATTGGATTTTGAGCAAAAATTGTTTTTATATTCTCCAGGTTGAAAAGACATTTCCTTGTTATGAGTAACTCATCTGAGTTTTGCCTCCTCCCACCCCCCCACCCCCCCGCATTATTTTCCTTGTTTGCATGCTAAAACTTTTTCCTCTACTTCTTTGAACCCCTCCCACGACTAACATTATTACTTACATGCAGTCTAGCAGAATCAACTGCATTTTCATATACATCGTCTAAATAGATTGGAAAGACTGCTCGATGCCAGTATAAGAAACAACAGTCACACTGTGCTCGAACTCTAGAATACAAGATTACTAATTAGACAAAGAACTGGAACAAGTTGTTCTTCTAACACAGCAATACTGGCATGTTTAAACTAAAATCAACTACTCCCCAAGCTGATTTTTTTTTTTTTACAGGAACTTTAATGTTCCAGGTGCAATGCCCTTCAAAAGCCCTTGGGAAAAAAAAAAAAGTACGCAGCATTTCTGTTTTCAATTAGTCTATTTACAAACAAAACATCTTTTGATGTTTTTTACGAATTTTTACGAATTTACGAATTTATGAATTTACGAATAAAGGCCAGTCTGTGAAAAAACTAAGCCTTACTCCACAGCAAAATTTGAAATAGTTTTCTTATTGCATGCAATTAGCAGCCTAGAAGCAAAACATACATCCTAAGTTTCCTCTGTAGTCAAACAAAAACAGAAATAGGCCCCTCCTGATACAGTTTGCATGCAATACTTGCCCCATGATAAATTACTTTATTCCATAAGTCATCCATTGGAGGTCTCCATAAAATATACACAGTACAAATATTCACCTGGCTTTGAGATAGCTAACATTACACAATGAGTGCCCCTAAAATCACACCCACAGTAATAAAGCCACAGAACTGCGTGTGAATTAATGGTCTGGTATAATCTCAAAATAAATTCTTAAGGAAAGCTATCTGATGTCAAAAGTAGCTATAGCAAATTTCATGTTGACTACTTCAGTTTGCTTTACAGCCCAAGTACCAGTAGTTCTAAAAGCTACCAGATTCTACACATAAATGCACCTGCAGAGACATTTATGGCTATCAGGCGATTATAGCTTGAGTTAATAGGAAGGCTTTCATTTAACAAAGCCTAACCAGCTTCATGTCTTCGGAAGTGACACAATTTCAAAATCATCAGAAGTATATTAATCTAGCTAGCCACAGTTAAGTAAAACATGACTTATGTTTCCCACCCAAAGATCAGCAAGCTTCACATTTAGGTCTAGAATTCTCTCTGCCCATCCCTGGTCCACAACATGCAAAAATCACAGCACACAGCCACCAGATTTTGCAGCCTGCCAAATGCAAAGCCAGCTCCCCTGCCTTCTACATATCATATGTCACTGCCTACCTCTCTGTAAGTTCACTGATCAAGTCTAGTTTTTTCAGAACTAGCTGGAGGGGAAGGAGTTCTTCATCTTTGAACGTTTTCTGTTCAAAAGAAAAAGGCTTTGTAAGATACAATACTTGGGATCTCTTTTCCAACCTAAACGTTTCTATGATTTTAAACAAAGGTCTGTAATAATCACAGCACTCACCATCTGTGTTCCCACACTTAACGCAAGGGAAACAATCAGTCGCCTCTGTTTTGTGCTGGGCCCATTGAGGGTGTTCTCAGCCAACACCAAAGCAGAAAGGACATCCAGGCGTTGCTCACTGTACTTTTTATCAGAAATGACTCTTTTCTTTATGACAGAAAGACAGATAAATTAATAGAAAAGTTAGCCCAAAAGCAATAGCTTACCCCTTTCAAAGTTTATGAGTTTACTGTAAATTGGGTATTCCTGACAACAAATCAGGTTTTGTGAACAGAGCTGAGACCAGATTCACATACTGTCCATTCAGGGGTATTATATTATTATAAACCTGAAATATGGGTGTGGTGATATAGTACAGAAATACTGTGTAAACTGCATCGTGACTGTATGACAATTTTTATTCTAAGGTGCATTAGAAGTTGGGAACTTCTTCAGCCATATAAATACAAATGCATATGTCAAGTGTTTCACATACATTTATATACATAACAGCTTTTTAGAAGTACTTTTTAGAGAGGAACAGGCGTCAGGCAAATTGAGATCGCAGCCAAACTGCAAACACATCAAACAATTTTGGCAAGCAAGATGTATGTTAAACCCACATCTTCCTATAAACAAAATACGTACATATTATGGTGCATCACCACCAAAAGTTGTTCTGCCTCACTGAGATGAGCAGTGAATTTACGCTCTCACAAGAGCCATCATATTAACTACTGCTATTTCATTAAGTGGATAATGACTTCGTAAATAAAAGTCTTCTTGCTTAGATTTGCATCCAAATGTTTTTAGAATGTAAACCAGAGGTGACATTAAAAAAAGAAAGTCAGTCTGAAAATCACTAGAAACAAAAACTTCCACTTGACATTATGAGTTTGAGTTTCTTTGAAAAATAAACGTTAGATAAATATAACAGTTACTAGAAATTGGGTTACATACCTTGGCTACAGAAATGGAATGAAGAGCCTGATACTGCAGATGCTGAGAAATGTGAGTCACAGAATCTGCCACAATCATACTTCTTCGGTAAAACATGTGTTCTATTGCCTTAAATCAATGCCAAAACACAACAGTTGATGTAGTTATAAAATCTGTCACCTTCAGAACTTGCTTATATGTTGGCTGATTCATCCACACATACAGATTCTTCACACTTTGAAATGTATTAACAGTTTCAGTTGCAATTAACCCTCAGAAACCGTGAAAAAAAAAAATCAAGCCATACATGAGCGTAAAGAGGCTTTGTTTGTTTCATGGTCATTCGTTTGAATAATCCAGCGCTGCTCAACAAAATTTTAGAAAGCAATTGCAAAGCAGACTATTTCCTTTTGGAAAAAGACTGAATAGAAAATGCCAACTAAGGAGGCTGGTTACAAGTTACACCAACCAGTTCTGGTCTTCCAATCCTCCTGTACAAATCCAGCCTTGAAAAAGAAATCATGCAAAACTACTTCCTCATTCAGGTTCCCCATTTCATCATTTCCACTCCCCCCC
>JAPSGF010000044.1:5972904-5986740 GCA_035772895.1 Perdix hodgsoniae
CCCCCCCCCCCCCCCCCCCCCTTTATTTTA
Organism: Perdix hodgsoniae; assembly: GCA_035772895.1. Classification (NCBI taxonomy): domain Eukaryota; kingdom Metazoa; phylum Chordata; class Aves; order Galliformes; family Phasianidae; genus Perdix; species Perdix hodgsoniae. The sequence continues at coordinate 5,972,935 of JAPSGF010000044.1, forward strand.
AATACATATGATATCTGACCAACAGTTCTCATCCAGTGACCTACCTTCAGAAGCTCCACAAGTCTGCACAGAGCTTTCACTGAGGTTTTGGTCATAGGTTTTTGCATTGACATGTAGAGATTCATTGTAGTTTTAATGATGGTGCTAAGACTGTATGCATAAAGAAAACCCTAAAAATAAAGTAAGGACAGAAAAAAAAAGTTTTTTTTTTTCCCCACTACATATTATTCATACACACCAGGCAATTAACTTTTACCCCTAATAGAGAACTCCCACCTGAGTTGGGAAGTCTGAAATGGATCTCAAAGCTGAAAGAGACCAAACCCGTCTAACAGTTATTAAATCGTACAATCATTCAACTTTCCAAATTAAGCATAGGTCAGTAAATTAGCCAGTGAAGCTCTCTCAAGTTAAGAGAAATATTTGAAAGTTTCACCATCAAATATTTAGTCAGATTCACTTCTGCCACATGCCATATGAGTATGCACCTTTTACAGGTTTACTTAAGAGAGCATCAAATAGGCATTTCAAGTTTCAGCTTACTTCTATTAATACAGATGATCACAGAACTTCAGTGATTTCTTTTAACGTCTAACAGCTCATACAAAAGCCATCTACTTTTCGTAACATTTTCCATGTCACCACATTCAAAGATTGCACACCTGAATGAAGACATTACAGCGGTTAGAAAGATCTTCAGCAAACTTATCCATGCGTTGCTCTTTTGACAAGATAGATTCCATCTTTGTCATCCACGAGCTCACAAAGACATAATATGACTGCATATCTCTGGACAGGGAAACAAACAAACAGTGTTTAAGGAAGGCTATCAGAATTTTCTATTTCGCAAGCCTAAATTCCTCTGTGGGAAATACACCACAGGTTCAGTCCCCAGAGTACTACTTCTCTCAATTCCTGAAAGCATCTGAACCTCATCATAGCATACATTTCACTTATCAATAGATAATCTTTACCTTATCTATAGATAAGGATGAGTTAATCTGTCCATTATATCTGTGCAAGAATACCTCAAAGAGAGACAAAATCTTCTGTATTCTGTTCTTTCAAGAGAACAACAGCTCTCTAAGGTGTACATACACTGAACTTCTTTAACATCATATAGTGAATAAGTCTGCTAAAAATGTTTCTGAACAGTAGCCAAAAAGTACTCCATGAGTTGCTAGTTTTTCCCTCTAAATTGAAATTTTTATAATGTATCATAACTTTCCACACCCATGCCATCTCTTGAAAAGCATACTTCTCCATAAGATAATCTGCCTTAATTATACCAGTTATAGGAAGAAGCAGATTAAAACATAAGACAGTAGTGAAAAAATAATTTTCTCAAAGACAACATAGGCATGGAATTCATAGAACGGCTTAGGTGGGAAGGGACCTTAAAAGCCCATCCAGTCCAAATCCCATGCCATGCAGCTCAGGCTGCCCAGGGCCCATCCAACCTGGCCTTGAGCACCTCCAGGGATGGGACACTCAGAACCAGTGTCTCAACACTCTGAGAAAGGAACTTCTTCCTAACATCTAATTTAGTTTCCTCTCCTTTAGTTTAAAGCCATTTTTTCCTTGTCCTATTATTATGAGATTGTGTAATAACTCTCCCTTTGCCTCCCCCCATCCCCTCCTCTCAAACCAACTTCCACATATAGGGTGAGAAGTAAACCTCTGAAATTCTAGTGTTTATTTCTGTTCCACCAACCAATTTCCACCCTCTTGGATTGGTTTGCAACAAAAACAAATCTTAGCCCTGTTATGTCCCTATGTAGTACAGAGCATTCATTGTTCATAAGACTGACAACTCAAAAGTTTCAACTCAGCTTTTAACAGATTTTTGGAAAGAACTTTGAGAAAGAAATGACCTGCAAGTGACACACACAGCACAAAAATGAAGTTGTTTGACAAGTACAGTTTCACAGACCATTAAGTAAAGACATGAAGAAAATAAATGCTTGCAGAGGAAGTATCAGAGTAGAGAAGAAACCCTTCCATAAATTACTTAACCTACATGGGACTAATGTCCATGGACACACAGAAACCAGAGAGCCTTAACAGGAAAAAGGAAAAAAAAAAAAAAAAGACAACTCAGGTTACTAGACATTAATTTAAAAAATAAAAAAATAAAAAATGCTTAAAGTACAAAAACAGTTACCCGAGAAAAATCAGATACTTAAAACCACCAAGAACTTTGTGATTTAGGCCAAGTAACAACAGTTCTTCTGAGAGCATAAAAAAGCACTTAGCTCTGACCAACACTTTTCAAGCAGCATTGGTAGACAGTGCACCAACTTTTTTCTAGCTACCTGGTGTACTAATGTGTTTTGTAGCACTGCTAAGTTTAGGAAAGAATAAAGAAACACACGTGTTTACAAACAGCACAATGAAGTAATATTAGGTAGCATACTTGGTAAGTGACTGAGCCTTCTGCTGTAAGAAGTTTTCCCTTTGTGTTTTAATTGTATGAATACTTTTCTTGTCCAGAAGTTTGGCAGCAGCTGGTATCTTCTGAATCAGAAAGTTATCAGCAAACCAGATAATGTTTGCAGTTAACGTGATGGCTGGTACCTGTAGTAAAAAAAAAAAGGGGGGGGGGGGGGGGAGATATTAAAAAGCGTAGGGAAAGGCAATAGCAGATAACTAGTTCTAAATTATCTGAAAAAGGGTGATGGAGTGGGTAAAGAAATCTTTCTTTAACTGGATTGTGACCGAGGATCAGGGCTTATCAAGTACTCCAAAGGAGGAATCTCCAGGTAGAGAACCTTCCCTGGTGGCAGCCAATCATTAAATGAGACGTAGGGAGGTGAACTGCTTTCACTTGTGCTCCCTGAGCTGGCTGTGTCCTTTCACCAGGTGCTCAATCACTGATTCAGGCTGTGACTTAGCAATTAATAAACAACAAATATAAGTAATTGAAAACACTATGACACTATGCAGAGGGTCAGACCTTCTACTTATCAAACATCTGCTTTTCATGCCTCTTGTGAACCACAGCAAACAATTCAACTTCTTTTATATCTGCATGATCAGTTTCTAAGTATAAATGATCATATTTTAAAATAAGTCCTCGAAAACATTTTCCCCTGAAAGTCCATTAAGGACATTATAAGCAAAGCTGTAACCACTCTCAGTGTTTCCTCTCCAGTGTTACAGAATTCAACTACTCCTTTATACTACCCAAAACAAAAAAGCCCTGATCACCTTTAACTTACAGGGCTTTCAAAACATGCGTACAACCAAGCCAAATCTCAAAGCATTTATTCAGTCCCACAATGTTCATACTTCAACCAACAACTGTTTCTCCTCACTGCCATATTAAACTTGAAAATAAACATTTTAACGGTAATTTTAAGTTACTTTACATTGCTGCTTACTAAGTATAAAATACAAAGTGAGTGCACGGGTTTTAGACCATCATCTTTTAAAACAAGAGAGGGGGGGAGGATATTGTAAAAAGGCAAAAAAAAATTGAAGTCTGTTCTCTGAATCATTTTGGAAAATTGTGTGTTCTTTCTATTCCCAAGACTTAAGCATGCTACACAGCCTAGAAAATTAACCCCTTCATTTATATAGACCATTCCTTTCCTCTTAATTATGAACAAAAAGAGCAAAGCACTTACCTTTTTGCAGACATCCAGCAATGACTTGTAAAATTTCTTGTCTATGGTCCGAAAAATCTGAAAATGCAGTACAAAGAGGCCACAGATGCCTATATATTTATCCCTCTGGTCAATTTCTGAAGGTTCACCTGCAGAAAAACACACAAAAAATTCCTTTTAGAAGTCTACTCACATGTTTAAAACAGTGAACCTGGCAGGAGAAACATCTGCTTGCATTACCAAGTTTGCCTTCAACATTTGCAAAGGCTGTGCGAAGAGTATGAGCAAATTCCTCAGCAAACGCGCTATTCTTCGACACAGACACTCCACCATTTATGGAATCAAACTGCTGTTCTATGCAGGCCTATAGAAAAAAAAGTTGTAATGCCATGAATTTCAGACCTCAAAGGAAAAAAAAAAAATCTGCAAAAGAAGAATTATACAAGGGTTCATTGGTATCTGTCATATGGTGCTTATTTGAAGGTACAAACTTGAACTTCACATGTATTTTGATACACGTTTAGGTTATTTCATACACTAAACTACACAAAACATTAAAAACCTCTCTTATACTTAGCATTTAAAAATAAACTTTGATTCAAAATTTCTGTCATGGGGCACTCATATAGAAATCACATGATGTGCTGCTAACAAGAAACCAGATGTGTATTTGTAGTAACATTTACTAATGTCCATTACCTAAACAAGACCATCCTATGTATGATGCGGATCGTGATCTCGTAGCATGAAAATACTCATAACCACACAATAGTCAAAATGCAAAAACATGAAGATTTTAGACTGCTTATGTAACTGTTATTATAATCTTCAATAGGATTTCATTTGAGAAATTAGTCACGTATTTCTGTTAGGAAGGAGTGTTGGCAGGACAGAAGAGGAAATGAATGAATAACAGAATTTAAACCTATAATGAAGCTTTTGTATAAAAAGTCAAGACAAATAAACCACAGAGTTGGTAGCAGCATCCTTTGAAAGGAAAGGACAAATTATGTTTTATCATTTAGCAATTTAGCTGTAACTGGAATTAAGTGGACATATACATAGCCTGACCACTATGAAAATTTCTGAATGAAAAAAGAATGTCCCTCAGAATACACAGTCCTAATGCCAAGTGTTTTGTGTTTCTTTCATTCTACACAACAGCAAGCATTAACTGCTACCATTCAAAGCCTGGCACATCTCTAGCACAAGGGAAGCAGAAGGAAGGATCTCACAATAGATCCACTATCTGGAACAAACAAAGCCAACCAAAAAACAACAAAAATATACAAACACACACTCACACACACAAGAAAATACACACAGAAGTGTGGCATCCTATTAAGAACTATGTTATAAACAGTCCCACTTTACTGTCAGTTTTCTCTACCATATTGGTGAGCTTTAATTTTGTTACCTGAAATATCATTCCATCAAGTAACTGGCATTCCAGTTTCAAAAGCAACTTCTCAAATGGCTTCAGTTTATCTTCTTGAATCCCAAACTTGGAAGGGTTGTGATGGACAGATTTTAGCAGCCTGTAAGGAGTAGACATAAAAGGAATTTAAGATGTACTGACAGTTTATCATATCCTTCAGTATTCTAATATCACTGTTTTGTGGAATAGGTTTTAACTGCCTGTATCTCTGCCCAGCAGCAATTCCAAAATTATTACTAAAAACAAACAAGTCTGTTTAAACTACTTACATTTAAACAACTGCAATCTATTGAGATTTTCATTGAAATTGTTCTTTTTCCACTAATTTAACAGCCTACGTAATTGTTGATTCTTTCTTTCTTGCTTTAGATTCTGTTCTACTCAAATCTATTCTGAAGCCTTTGATCAATATGGATTTGAATGGTCTTAGGTCAGTTCTGCACAAAATTAGATTTCTTATCAAATGCATTTTAAACCCCTCGAACCATTATTCTTTCTCAAGATACTTACCACACACAGCTTCTGGAATGGCAAACATAAAATTCAGCACTAAAAACTTCCCTGTGCTGTTAGAAGGACAGAATGGGAGCTTTGCCCTGTTCCTTATTGAGGTCCATTCTGGATCATTTCTCCACTTCTCCATTATTGTCCATTCTGAACAATGCTTGAGGCTAAAAAATTCCATGTCCCCAAACTAACTTTTTTGGAAGAAGGCACATGCACATGCTTTTACTTTTATGTCATGAGAGTATTTGTCACACCTTCAGAGACACACCTCTTGTACATTGTCCAGTGATCTTTCAGAGTGGCATGATTGTCAATGATTTCATCCAGAGTGATTAAGACTGCCAGTAGTTCTCCCAGATGCTCATACATCGCCTGTTTGAAAAAAGAAAATGAAGTGTTTACTGCATGTGGTGCACTGCATATAAAACATCAGTTCTTTTCAATATATGATGAGTCAACAAGAGAGTCATCAGCTAGAGAGTTAAAAAAGAGATTTCCTGATTGCTTAAATATTTAATAATATTATTTAATATTCATGGCAAACAAGGAAAAACAGTTTGCATGCAAGCGTCCCCTCAGGTTTATTGATCTGATATTGAAGATAGGATTTTCAAAATTAGCTGAAAGCAGAAGCATATATTACACACAATACCAAAGCATGCAAACACTTTTCAGCTAGGAAAGCCAGACTCTGACAGGAACAAAGTAGCAGCCCTTTCCAGATAACGGCCAGAAAAAGCTGATTAAGTAACTGCAGTCTGTAAAGGTAACTCCAGACTGAAAGTTGTTCTTGAAATTCACTTTCTTGCTTTTTTCCTCAGGGTTAAGACAAATGCATTAGCCAAAAAAAAAAAAAACAGCAACATAAGCAAAAAGGCACAAAGTTATTCCCACCTGAAAATGAACTCCTGATGTCTCTATAATTTTAGGTGCACTCCTGTAAATAAAATAAGAATTTTAACATATTTCTACTCCTTAGAACAGAGAATATTTACCACCTCTGTACCAAAGCATGGCTTTTTGTTTCTTGGGGTATGTTTCTTTGCTTACACAGTAAATTCAGAAAATAAAATAAGCCTCCAAATATGATTAAAGCATATGTGAAACGTGTGCTATGATTAAATTTGGTACTGAAGTTTTGAATGCAAGGCACGTAACTGGTTTAAAACACTGATTTTATCCAGTGCACACATACTAGCAACAATTCCCAAGTCAGTTATGCTAAATAGTCTTGACACAGCCCTGGGGCTCAAAAGTACAAAGTCACTTCACACATTCAGCTAAGCCATAACTAAGCTACACATCCAGCCTTTCTCACTCAGCACTACACAGAAAGTCCATCTTGTGCTGCAGTGTAAGACAAAAGTGAAAACAACCAATAAAACTGAGAATGATGCTAATCTGTGTGGGGAGAAAAAGCAAGAGAACAGCAGCGCTCTTGAGCTTTAGAATAAACTCAACAATTCGACACAGGGCTCATCTCTCCTTTGAGTAGAAGAACTAAGCACAACCACCCTCACTAAACTCAACATCACGTGTTAAAACCATGAGCGTTCTGTCAGAAATGTATACCATGACTGGCAACATCAAAACAACCAGCGATCTCATCCGTAGTATCTTTTATCTAAAGATACTATTAATTAATGTTGAATACTAAAGAATAAACCAGTGATTTCATAGATACCACTGATTCATTTGTGCAACTTACTTGGGGCTCTCTCAGTCATGCCAAAACATCACTGCATGCACAAAGGCATACAGTCACATGGCAAGTGACAGTAATTTGCTTGTCAGTATCAGTTCAACCACCAAGTTTAAGAAAACCACATATTTAAACATTGGATTGTGAAAGCAATCTGATTTTTAAGCTCTGAAAGCTATTGGTATCTACTGTAGCAGTCAAAAGAAAGAGTCTCTTAGAGAGAGACTGCAAGAATAGCAAGAGGATCTCTCGAACAACGAGATTAAGAGCCTCCAAAGCATCAGTCTATCTAAAAGAAAAAAAAAAAAACACAACACTTGCATCTCATTTAATAAGAGCTCCAACTTTTCTGAAAATAAACTTGAAAAATGGGTAACGAAGCCCAAATTTGTGCAACAAAGCATCCTCCATATCTCTAGATAATAATATTCCCAAAATAATCAAGCCTTAGGCAGGACATTTATATCATGTACTTTTTTAAACTACATAAGAAGTGATGCAGCATCTCATGGAATAATTACTTGTTGCTGGTGTAGAGAACAGCCAACTGATGCACTACATTCACCACCACTTCATAACATCGGGTAACAAAGCAAGACAGCTCCTGAAATACAAGAAAATAAAAAGCACATACATATATATCCTCCTCTTACACATAACATCATTACTTCCAAAATACAGAACATAAATCACTGAACTTGCAGCCTAAGTTGCAACTACAACCCTACCCAAGTCAGTGGACAGACCTATGACAGGATGGGAAACATCATTCTCCTAATTATTCAGAGGTCTGAAAAAGGATTTGGATTTAAGTCAAGAGGTTACTGTACAAAGCTCTCATTACATCTTGAAATATTAAAGTACCAACATCCAATTTTAGACAGAGAAAAGATTATTAAAGAAAACACCTGCATCTAGCTTGTTTTCACAAGCTATAGACTGATACTGAAATACCATATTAGATGCTCTGGGTCTTTGAGAAGACATGGAAAAAAGTCACCCCTCAGAAGCTCAATGTGCTTTAAATATCTCTTGCTGTTAATTTTTCAAGAGTTCAAGTTATTAGAGACACTGAGAAGAGACTTAAAGTGTCCAGGTACCTTTGGAGGGAATATTCGAATATCCCTAAAAGCAAAGTCTGTGCCTTTTCCCACTAGATTCAAGAGTCACGCTCCAGAAGCTGGTGATAGACAAATTCAAATTCGAAACTAACAAAGAAGGGTCCATGTGTACTAGGGTGATAGTAATCAGCCATAGAATGCTGTCTTTGAAGAAAAAAATAAAAATAAAAGAATACTGCCTTTGAGAGGCATGCTTAAGCAAAGCAAAACTTGAGCTCAGTTACATAGTAAAAGATGACTAAAAAGAGCTCAACTGTGACCATAAAAAATTCTGAATTTCTATAATGGATTTTAACAAGGTACTCCTTGAGAAATGGGGTAAATTAATCTGAGTTTCCCTTAACCACAAAGTGTATTTGCTTATTAATTCATCCTATAATCCAATCAGGGAGAAGCCTGCATTGGACGAGCCTGGCCAGTCAGCACACAGATGGCTCCCAAGCAAAACAGCCCACACAGGCTAGCAGCCAACCTGCTGTTCTTGCCAGAAGACAGGCTAACAGCTGAATTCTGTCTTTCTCTCCATCAAAAACAGATCTTATTTGGGTTTCTGCCTTTTATTACTCACCAGTTTCCATAAAACATGAAAGTGTCTTTACTTCTTATGCTTATATTGCTCTATCAAATGCAGCTGAAACCAGCCAGCAGACTCCAGAAGAGCACATTAACAGATAACTGAGATCACGTTTCCTTGGGAAGGTGCACCAGCTGCCTCGTAAAAATTTCCAGGCAATGGTCCAATTTTACAGCATTTTATCAGCTACCTAATACAGACAACTGCCAGTTTGTCAGAGTTCTTCAAATACAATCTTCTGCAAGATCAACACTACCTAGTAGTGTTTCATAGCAATGATTTGATAATTTGTTTAAATGTTTTTACATAGCAAATTTTGGTTAGTTAAGTCGTAAAGAAAGGTATACTGATGTGCAGAGAATATTTAACTCCAAAGTGCCAGTAAACCAGAAGGTAGGTGTTAGCTCTGTGGGAACATTTCATCTCTTTTATAGCCTTTGCTCATGTTTTTACATTGCCCTCAGGAAAAAGTTTATAACATTGACCTTAACAGCATTTTCCAGTCAATGGGCATATGTCAGTTACTGCTGAGTGGGTTCAGAAAAACAGAGCAGTTGAAAAAGACTAGGAAAAAAAAAAAAAAAAAAAAAAAAAGAGTTTTCCTCATAGCTTTATCCAAACCAACATAGTCAGCATGTGATAACCTTCCCTTCAGGCCAATGTCCTATGTCTGCCTGCTTTCTCATGTTCAATATTCAACAAGCTATGGTAGGACATAGACAAAGTGGGATGACAGGTAAGACTGCTGTACTGATGTAACATTTCCACTATAAACACACCCAATGGGATATAACCCGTAAGCGTATCTTGTACTACAAGGAGCTTTGTATTTCACTTATGCTGAAGATATCTAGGCTGCCAAGTACTTTGCCCTCAACTTTCATCCCAGAAAACCCTAACAGGGAGAAAAAAAAAGTCTAGAAAAAACCCACAATGTACAGCAGTCCCATCTCAGAACCACCAGATCTCACATCTCACAAACATCACCTCAGAAAGAAACAGTTTGAAAGAAGAAACTGACCATGTTAGTAAGGCAAAAAGGATGAAAAAGATAGGGAAAAACAAAAACAACAAAAGAAATCCTAACAACTAACTGCACTTGGGCACAGGAAGAGAGGTTGAGAAGCAACTTCCTATGGCGTTCAACCTATTGATGACTCAGTAAATAAGCACTGCCATGAGAACAAGAAAAGAAATGTTAACAATTCGTTTAAGCATTCTAAGAGTTTCCTGTATCTTCTCCACTTTAACATATTCTTCATTACAAGAATTATTGAATAAAAATACATTTGTGGAATAAAGGTCACTTAAGCTATAATAAAGAAAAAGAAATTACAAAGTAGACCGAAATCTAAGATCACCAGAAGAAACACAGACCTTGTTTTCATGCAAAGCATACTCATAGCAACCAAACTGCAGCCAAAATGAATGTTCTTCCCTGAAAGCTTGAGTGTGGCACAAACAATTTTTCTTCCCCAGGTACATACTTTAATTTCACCTAACAACAGTTACATAACAGAGTATGAACCACTAATTCATGTCCAGTTTTCAATGAAAACTTGCTAATCAAAACTGTAAGAATAGAAATCACTGACCTTACTATCAAGTGGAACAACCCCAATTTATACTTACTGAAATTTGATTAAGAAATGCTAATTTCCTTGGACAAAGAATTTACAAATCATAACCTACCCCCTCATGAGTCTTCCAAAGTTTGAGACTAGTGTAAACAAAAAAAGTCGAGTAGATGATCAAACCAAGTTAAACAGCAGTGTTCTAAGTGAACTGTGGTGGCAACAAATGAGCAGGCAAAACATAATGACAGTACCAAATGACTGCAGTGGCTTTCAGCAAGATGCACGCAGGATACTGAAGACCTCTCAATCCACGTTGCAAATAAAATTAATATTATAATTGCTGTCAAAAAGCAAGATACTGTACCTGCAAGAAGGAAACAAATCTTCCCATCTGTATTTGACAGTCTCCTTCCACCATGCTGGAATCTGTGGCTTCAAAGACAAAGAACTGTCACTACTTTAAAAAGGCTGCACCAGAGCTATGCATTACACCCTGGAGCTCACCTTCCAAATCAGGTATGTTTGTCATACAGATTCAGTGCACACCTACAAGCCTACTGGTGGAACTTTAAAAGCTTTTAATTTTGCTTCTTAAGGTAGAATTATTTTTAAGTTCCTTTCCCAATAGAATTAGATTGCTTTTAAATTATGCATAAAGCAGGAAAAAGTTTCCATCACCTTTACGAAACTTAATTCCTTAAAGGATATATCTTACATAACTGTATATCAAAGTTCCCATTAAAAGAAGTTTGTAAAAGCAAGGTATTTACATTGCAAAGAATGTGTGCTGGTATAGTTATTAGCTAAAAGAATATATTGCATCATAAATCAACAGAAAACCTGTGTAGCATACAACTTCATCAATAAATTGATTTTTTTTCCTATATACTATCCAGCACAAAACAACTGGCTCTCACCTTATGTTCAAAGCACTACATGTGTGACAAAGGACACTAATCAGATACTGTGAGATGCAGCAATCGTGTCACCATGTCAAATTTTTTTGGACAGCTGGAATAGTTGTAGTACTACCTGACAGTCTTTCTAAGGTGATGATAGTTTCATCCACAACAACAACAACAACAACAACAATAACAAAACAATAGTGTTAAAGAAAAGCAGTGTCCTGTTTAGAGAGGTGATCTTTCAACCTTTACAAGGAAACTTCTAAATAATATTTAAAGTTTCTGGTCTTTATAAAAATATTCCTTTAGAACAATGACTAAAATCTAAATGAGCCTCCGTAACTCCATTTAGATACTATATCCTTCCCCTTTGTGTTTTCTATGCAACCTTTCCTCTCTTGAAATTAGCAGATTATCCAAAAGGCAACCCAACTAGCTGAAGTTCCTACAGTAATCCCAGTCATTTAAAGAATAAAATGAAAAAAATGTTTCCTTCTACATAGAGAAGGTAAAAGCCACACAGTATTTCTCTGTTCCATTCAATTTCAGCCATCCTTGAAGCAGCAGCTTTACTAGCCATTCTAAGTAAGCAAGGCAGTTGTTACCAAAGTATATGGGATTTGGGAGTAGAGAACTTTATTCCTGTACTCCCACCCAACCCACAGAAGGTCAACCTCTGAGTCTCTCCCATTCTCAAGCATTCCGTAGGAAGAAACTGCTGCTGTACTATACTAATCTGGCACAGTATGACTTTTCTCATGCTGGAGATGTGAAGAAGTTTAGAAGGACCCCCTACTACCACTTTGACAGCAGAGCACTTTCTTTTCAGATATCAGAAGGCATGGTGTTCTTTTTGGCGTTTCTTAACAGAACCACAACAGGCATCTTATGCAGCACTTACAACAATCTCTAACAGTTGCTGTTTCCAAGATTCCACATTCCCCAGTACTGCTGTCACAATCAAGGCTCTTACAAAGCTTCAAAAAAGAGCTGTTTTACAGAGCTGCTCTGAATGGAGCATGCCTGCCTTTGTCTCACATTTATGAAACACAAAACAGAGTCAGGCAACATCCCTATCTCAGAAATGCACTTGAGTCCTCAGAACAAACATATGTGCTTACTCTCTACTTTAGCATAGAAGTTTAAGACCTTTAGATGAGTTACCAGTTAAATTCGATGACAAAAATGCAAGGTTTGGCAACTGAAACATCTTTCAAACACTTTTGTCCCTGGATTATTCCATCGTTTAAGTAACAGTATGAGCAATTCACTTCACTCGAAGCACAGAAGATGACTTTAGCAAGATCAAGATTTCTCCTGAAACAACTACAATCCCAAGAGTAGGATTTGGTCAAAGGCATTATTAAGTTTCATTATTTTACTACAGTCAGGTTGCAAATTTATGGTTTACTACAACCAACTACAACTCCTGCAAGAAACGGTAGTAACAGGAAGTAAGCAGTCTGAGGATAATGTGTTTCCAAGTGAAACGCAGGTATTCAATGCCATACTTAGAAAAAAAAGCAGCTGCTACAGTGTATAGACTCAGGTTTCTGTACACCTAAACACTAAATATAATCTCATCAAAGAAGAAGCCAAGGTGTTTACTGAAAAAAAGTCACGAATTTCTAAAGCACTGCTTTTATACATCTCATGCATTCTCCCACTATCTTCACTTAAAGGTCATCTGTCTGAAAAATGTCAAGTCCATACTCCGTACTTCTCATGTACGTCATCTGCAACAAAACTTCCCATTAACGTGACAACACTTACTGCAGATAATCAGGCTTCATTTATAAAGTCTTAATGCCAGCTCTATTATCACAAAGTCCATTATTTTGCAGTTATCATTTAATGATACAGTGAAAGCATGCATCTGGAATATAAAAACAGACTTCCTGCAGCATTTAATACAATTGGAAGTAATAAAGTAAAACTACAAACTTCTCCAGTAAAGGGAGCCACTTACCTCCTTCTCCATAAAACAAGAGGCCATTATAAAATTTCGTTTCTGCCTATCAACAGAAACATAAATTTGTCTTTTAATAAATAAGTGATCATGCTACAAAAATTATTTAGACAGTATATCATTATATCTTGTTTATTGCAAAATAATAAATCTTTATCAGTTTGTCAATCTTTCATACATATAATTAAAGCTGAACTTACCTCATATTTTAACTTCTTGATTTCACAACAAAGGGCAGCATACACAGTTATTACTTTGTTTAGAACCTAGACTCAGGAAAAAAAGCAGATTACCATCACAGAACTACAGCAAATAAAAATCTTACAGAGAATTTTTCATGTTTAAAATGGATCAAATGGATCGGTTTTAGGTAAAACAAGTTCCCACTCCCCCCCTGCCCCCCCT